>JAQIWH010005579.1:0-14382 GCA_034695005.1 Cryptops parisi | reverse complement strand
AGAGAGAGAGAAAGCACAAAACCCACACACACAGTGCGACATGCAGTATGCTGTAAAGTGCAAAAAGTGGTATCAAAAACTACACTTTCAAGTGCAGTACATTGAAAGTGCTCTTTACGTAGCTTAATGTAATATACTGTTTGTATACCTAATGCAAAAAATCCATTTTTGATTTCTGCATGTTTCGATTTATACGAAATTTGATTGCATGAGTTTCAATTTATATAAATCCAGAGTAATTTCAATATTTATTTTATAGGTTTTGAGTAATTTCATTTTTTTTATTTTTGCCACGTTTCAATCTATGAGAATTTTGATTCATGCGAATTTCGATTTATGTGAATTTAAAATTAATCGATCGTTGAGTGATTCGATATTTGATTTATGCGAGTTTTGAGTAACTCCATTTTTTATTTCTGAAATTCTCGCTTTATCTATTTATACATGCGATTTTTTTTTTTTCACATTGGACACTTGTGATTTTTTTTTTATTTATGCGAAGGACTTACGCGGTTCTCGTTTAATGCGTTTTATTGCGACATTGGACTATCCAAGTATATTGTCATGAACGACTGTAGATGGCAGTATACATTCAATTCCCAGCTCACTCACTCACAAACTCACAAGTGAAGCTAATATATGACAAAATGTATACTTCTTCGCTTGAAAAAAAAATTACGGAACATTAGATCTTTATAAAAAAAAAATAATCGAACCAACAAAAATTGAAATTTCGTGATTTTTACCCTTTTTATATATATAAAACCAGAGCTAAAAAAAAAATACCCCTGATTCTCGATCATCAAACAAACCTCTCACATCTGCTCGACAAAAACACCCCTTTTTCCTCTTCTCTCTCTCTCACGCACACATAACATTCATACTCCATTGACTCTGACAATGGTTCGGAGGCTGAGCTACGACGAGTGAGAGAGAAAGGGTGAGCGCCAAGCATGGCGTCGTCCACCAGGGTATGCACACACACATACACTGTATATATATATATATACATACATACGTTACAGCGCTAACTGTAACACGCATGGAGTGGCGAAAGATTCGTTGCCAATGATGACGAAGCACAAGTAAGGTCTTGTAAGAGAAGCCACATGATGAATGGAAAGAGGTAGGGAGAGACACCCGCCAAACTCTATATCATCCAATACCTCTTATGAGGGATAATATATGCATGGAAAAACATTTTGCAGAAAAGATGGAAAGAACAAGAACAAGAAATACACAATACGGGGTTTAACTCAATAACACCTACTTCGCATACAAGAAATTCTAGTACGAAAGAACGCGTGCTAACTATGTGAATCCCGCCCATACTCGTTCGTACATCCTGTTCTAACCTGAATTAACCCTTACGCTCAAAACTTTCCATCATTTTAATAACCAAGTACTGTATACTATTTCTAACAAACAAATATTTCCAGTCTATTAAAAATAGCTTGAAAATGAAATACAAAATTCGTGCAAAAAATTAATTCTTTTTTAATTATAAAATTATTAACTTTCTTCATTATAAAAATATTTGATACCGTACTATTTTTTAACGGGGAAGCCGCTTGTGACGCTAGTAGTTAGGCATAGGGTAACTAACCTAAACTAGTGTCTTGGTGCATAGATAACCAGTTTAGGTTAATTAAAATGAACAAAACTTAATTTAATTTATGTCCTCTATAAAGTTTTCCAGCGGTGTCTGTGTGTGGAAGTGAATATAACGTACTTTGTTGTTAGTAACGGGTTACTAAGTAATAATAAAATCACAACAATAAAGATTACAATAATTCTAGCACCCGTCATTGTTGACGGGCATACAGCTAGTAATTAATAATTATCATGAAATCATTACGTTTTTTTGTTGTTTTTTTTGTTGTTGCTTTATCTAACCTAAACTAGAATCTAACTATTAGCATTACAAGCGGCTTCTCCGTTAAATGAAAAGTATAAAAAATGTTTTAAATTATTTTTAAAACACGAATTATATAAATTTTCTTTTCCAAATCACAATTTTCAATGCTATTGTCCAACTCAAAACACCTTTTTTTTCATTTGGTTCGTGACTCAGCATGTGACGTAGATAATCGCCCACATTTAATACTAAACCTGTGATGGACAATCTCCATCAATTTTAATCTCGCGTAGAATACGAATTGTGCGACGAATGCGTCCAATATAATTCCCAAAACAAATCCCTAGTGCTTTGTTATATAAATTTTTATTGCACGCCTTTAGTCTCCAATACACGTCACACAAAATTTCGAAGGTTAACATTTCAAATCCAACCATTATCTATCAAATTTTATTGCCGCACAATTGGCGTGTCTCGAAATCCATGTCATAAAGGAAACTGTTTCAGTGTGTCAAACGATGTATGCTGTTATTAACTGGAATTTCCTTTCAAAGCGAAATTAGGCCAAAATTTAACATCTATTTCCCGAATTACTCAATTCGAATAAGTGAAAAAAAAATATTAAATAAAAAAAAATCAATGCAACACGAGTTTGATCATAAAAACATTAGTTACCAAGTTACATTAGGTACCATATTAACAATTAGAATGCTATGTCAGTAATATCATTCACTAATAATAATTGTACAAAATAACCAAATTTGTAGTCTTGTAGTTTTTAGCAATTTCTAACAGTAAAGGCAATGTTGATGTCCCTTCTTGATTATTATCGCCGTTAAAACTTGATGCTAAAAACATTACTAATTGAAGGGTTTCGGGCAATATAATGATAAGCCATATTTTTAAAATTGTTCAGAAGAGCCGTTTTGTTTTGTGTGCGAAACTCCATAGAGTGACATACTGAGCAACAATGTGATTCTCTATTATCTATGTTATACTGCCATTCTGCAGGAAAATCCAGGACATGGTAAAGTAACAAGCTCAGAAACAACAGTAGGTTACTGAGGAACCAGTGAAAATTTCATTTTTGGAAACAGTGTAGCTTATCATTATAATGGCCGAAGCTCTTCAATTGTATTCTATACTTATTATATGTGGTACTTATAATACGAAACTCGATACACGAGTTTTTCGTGTATCGAGCATATATAAAACTTTCTAGAGGTCAAAATGTACACACAAAAAAAACATCTATAATATAATGCACACACCCTTGAACAAAAAGAATCAATTTCTTGTTTTTCAATTATCTTCCAGTGTATACCATAAATGCTATGTCATGTTAGTCTAGTACAACGTCATATATCATAGGTATAGGTGTAGTTTAGTAAATATACGAACTTTTTTCAACGTCCCTGAATAAAGTTCTCACGCTATGTAAAGTTGAAAATTAAATTACCAATTTCTCATAAAAGGAGTATGTTTTATTTTAAATAAAAAAAAAATACTTCGATTGAGGAAAGTTAATGAACCCACTTAACGGCTTCGTTTCGAGATTTTGTCACGCGGGGTCTTTTCACCCAGCACTTGACACTGTCCTCCATTCGAATTCCCGCTTCAGTTACCATAGTAACAAGAGAGCACCGAGTCATCATCATTGAAATGTCTGCCATGAAACCCCAACACAACAACATCACCAATAGGGACATTGGAAGCAATGCTAGCACCACCACAGAAAAATAAAAGACGATAGAAAAGAGAAACGACAGTCCCATTAAGTAACTAAATCACAAATAATGAATCGCTGAAAAATCTTAGTAAATAAAATATAATAAATAATTATGCGAAATAAAACTTTTTCGCATACGAAAACAATTTTAAAACGTTCGACATCATTATTATGTTGCAGTGACCAAATTCTTTTTTTAGTAAAAACAATGACACACCTTTAAATTAAATGGTTGTCATTATACAAAGTGTCCCAAAAGTCTTCATAGTTAAGTAATCATTTTTCTAGGTATGTTCTTATATCTTTTATAGGCAGCAGTCATATTTTTCAGGAAGTGTTCGTTTTTCCTACGCATAAAGAATTTTAAGACACCCCGCATTAATTATATACTGTGTGTAGTAGGCACCTTGTGACCAAAAATTTTAATGAAATCCAAGGTTAACCTACCTTTGTGCAGGGATATAACTTGAAAAACCGCACGCAAATTTATCGACTATTTGAAATAATAGTAACTGCGACCCTGTATTAAAACTTCAAAATGAAACTGGACTATAGTAATTTAATTTATATGTAACTCATTCCAAATCAAATGCAAGTTATTATTTTTCCAAGCTATATTGGGGAGGTGGAGTTATAGACTAGACTATATACTATATAGATAAAAACAATTATTAGTGGATTACACTTCACAACCATGTATGGAAGCAAACGGGGTAGTACATTTAATCTTATTTTTTTTCAACTTCATTATAAAGTGGGGGAAGAAACCTACCAACATCTTTATTAAAATATATAAAAAAAAACACCTTACAAAAAAAAATGAAGCAAACACATTCATCGCACGTTCCAACGTTTAAAAACCCATTCGTTTTAATAAAAAAAAACTAGACAACAAAAAAAAAAATTTTTAACACCTTGGTAAGAAGTGGGGAGTGTATGTATGTATACACTACTCAAACTTCATTGACTTAATCACCGCGTTATCGGTCTCTATTTACATCAAGACAAACACGGTGTCGAGAAGAAGAAGTCGGGGGAGCAAAAGTAGTAGGTAGTAGCGGTGGTAGTAGTAGTAGTAGAAAAAAATAAATAATAAAAAAAGCCAACTTGTCTAGCTAGCCACTGCGTGGACGAACGCAGAATTCTAAGTAGGTTTCAGTGAAAGACTAGCATAGTAGTAGTAGTAGTAGTAGTACGAGATAAAGAAAAAAAAACATTAAGGGAATAAAAGAATGGAGAATGATGAACATAGCGCGCGTGCTCGAAGTCCCTGTTCTCAACATCAACAACTCGTTCAACAACTTCTTTCAAAACGCTGGTCCCGTTTGGAAAAATCGAGATGACTTAAGTCATCTTTCATCGACTCGAACAAGAAACGAGCAAATGAACCTGAAAGGTCGATGAAAGGATTAGCATCCATGTATTAAGAAATCAGAACGTCGTAGTCAGTCAATGGAGATGAATAATAAACCATCTTGGCCATTTTTTCCTTTCTGGTTGCCATTTTTCAATCGTCTCCTGTAGGTTATAGGTACTCTTGTAAGGCATTTTGTATATACTTCAACCTAAACTATGAGAGTTGAAAAAATTTCCGGAATAGAGTAAAATTATTTGTTTATTTTAATATTTTTGGGAACTTTTTGAACCATCCTCGTATGTATAGTTTACCAACTGTTAACTAATCTTGTAACATACCTCATTTTATAAATTTTATTTTTTTCAGATTTTTATGTAACGGTACATGTACTGTTTTATAGTTAAAAAAATTCCCGGAATAAAGTACAATTAAAGGGTGTAAAGGTGTAAAAGGGTGTAAAGTAACATTTTTGTCAAAAACAACCTAGAAGCATATTTGAATATGTTAGTTGCAATTCTCTCTAGACGCATCATTTTGAGCAAAATAACGTTATGTGAAAAGACATTAGTGCAAAAAAGTGGAAAATAGCCCTAGACAGCAAAACAAGTTCGGATCTTTAAACACGGTTTTTCTCGAAATTATAAAAATGTTACTCAACACTCTTTTAAACCAGACCCTTCAATTATTTGTTCATTTTAATATTTTTGGGAACTTTTTTCAACTTTGCGTTATTTACCTGCCAACTACTAATTGTTGACAAACGTTGTACTTCATTTTATATATATATATTTTTTTTACAGATTTAAATTACTTTATGTATTGTACATGCGCTGTTTTTCTGTTTCAAGTCTGTTTTTTATACTGTACCGTACTCGACTGTATTTAATATAAAATTCCTCATTGTAAACTTTATAGTCAAATAAAATTTGTTTGATTCTAAAATTATGTAACTAAAAAAAGTACCATTTTTTAATATTTTAAATACCATATATTTAGTAATTTTATCCACAAAAAAAATAAATCTAAACAAAATTCTATACAGTACAGTGGAACCTTGAATTGCGAGTGTTTTGAAAAACGAGCAAAATTATTTTATACATTTTAACTTGATAGATGAGCGTGATCTTGATATACGAGTAATGCTGTGCAGTAAGTATACTGTATGTACTGTACTCTTGTCTGCAGAGCGTCGCGTGATTACAACGTATTCGCTTACGAGTTTTTTGGATTACGAGCACGCTTCCGGAACGGTTTGTGCTCGCAATTCAAGGTTCTACTGTATTCTTATTTTTTGTAGAATACGTCTACATAATGTAAAAACGAAAACAAAACCTGATATTTTTGCGTTTGGAATGCGAACGAGACGTCGCTATCAACGTGACATTTGTATGTTGGGTACGTCATACTAACATAAAGTAACATTTGTATGTCAGGTGAGTCCAACATGTAAAATTGTATTTTCAGTTTCCTACATCATAAAAAGTCTCTCTCACTTAATTCTCGTTTCACCAATACAGAAAAAAAAATCATAACTAGTAGGTGTATTTATATGCACATATTAC
This sequence comes from Cryptops parisi, assembly GCA_034695005.1. Classification (NCBI taxonomy): domain Eukaryota; kingdom Metazoa; phylum Arthropoda; class Chilopoda; order Scolopendromorpha; family Cryptopidae; genus Cryptops; species Cryptops parisi. The sequence goes on along the minus strand of JAQIWH010005579.1, from coordinate 7,876 downwards.
AAATTCGGTCATAAAAATAATAAAAAATATTGGGTACTTTCCTGTTATAGCCAGGCTCAGTGTGGTGTTGCTATTTGCTTTGTACTTGGTTTATTTTGCAAGTTAAATTAGGAAAAACAAAGAAACGTATTATACGCATGGCATTGTTTTGTTTTCCTAACCAAACCAGCAAAATAAACCCATCACCAAGTACAAGCAAATAGCAACATCAGACGGGCCTGGTTATAACAGGAAAGTACCAAATATTGTATCTAACAAGAAATAATTAACCAGTCCCTATAGACGTTATATTTTCTACGAAAATGCAGTAAAGGCTGGATATGTGAATTGCATTATGAATTCATATACACTATACGTTATTATAAGTACATCTCCAGAGTTTAAACGAAATAACCCTTATTCAGTATCTCAATACAGGAACGGAATAAAGAGTGGCAAGCAATTATCGATTAAAATTTTTTTAAAAAAAGCATGATTAATAAAAAAAAAAGAAAAATTTCAAAAATAAAACAATCAAATGAATAAAGAGTTAATAAACTTAATATTGTTTTCTCGTCTTCAGAAAGCAGATGTGATGAGTACAAAAGTTGAAAAGAAGATAGAAGCGCCTACAGGCGGAAAAGAAGACGGCGAAGAAGAAAATTGCAAAAGATTCATCAAGTTGTTAATTTGCATTTCTATTAACCGAGCCACGGTTGTTTGCGTTGCAATGAAAGTAGCTGTCGTATAATTTCTCTCTTCCCTTTTACACACCACGTGGACAATTGATTCGCAATTAAAACGCCCTCTCGCACTTGGCTCTGTAGACATAAATTCTAATTAAAGCCACTCCTCACCAAACATACAGGCGCAGTCATACTTAGATGGGGCGTTATCGTTTTCAACCACCTGCATATTAACCACACAAACCTTTACAACCGGTAAGTGTATATTTTTTTAAAAAAAGAACTTTTTTTAATCAAAATGTTCACTCTCTTAATAAACTACACTCTATACTATCATCTTCAACAAATTTGAACCCCCAAAAAAATTTCAAATATTTTTTTTAATCCTTAAAAAAAATACTATTCAAAGTTGGACCGACTGCATCATACACAAGTTTCAATAATTCAAGTAGTTTCTAATTCGAAATGATATGAAAGTCTTCGGACAATTTAATGATAAACCAAGTTTTTTAACTTGTTCAGGGGAGCTGTTTTTCTGGTGAGAACCTCCATAGAGAGTAGCCTACCGTACCATACTGAGCAACAAGGTGGAACTCTATGCTGCCATTTTTTGGAAAATCCAGGAAGTGGTAAAGTAACAAGCTTTGAAACAGTACTAAGGGACAATTTGAAGTAAAAATGTCACGTTTGAAAAAAAGTATAGTTTATCATTATATTGGCCGGAGACCTTCATATATTAAATTATCAACTTAATGCGAAAGTTAAGAGGACCACCAAAAACCTCCTGATGCTCCGAGCAAAATTCAAAACTGATTAATTTGGAATCACCAAATAACATGCTTAAAAGCAACAAAATAAAACAATTAAATTACCACTAGACATACTGAATACAATAATTAAAACAATAAAAATTTGCTCGGAATAACTGTACAAGGTGATTCAGAATAACCATTCCTAACTTTCAGCAGTGATAGAGGGCATGTAGGCTAATGAAATATTTTGTCCGAAAATACTTCTGAAATGAGATACAACGAAATTACGGAATTTTCATGATGTATTGCTAATACATTGTTCCGATAGGGAAAATCATTATAGTACTCGCTAGAAATAAATCAACACGTTACATTTCACATTGAGAGTAGATGATGTTTTTATTTCCGTAATTTAGTTGTATCTCGTTATGGAAGTATTTCCACATTATAGTTCATTATTAATTTTTCATTACATGCTTTCTATCACCTTTGAAAATTGAAAATAGTCATTCTGAATCACCCTGTATATCATTTATGTGTATAACTTCGAGCAACGCTTGTTGCTCCTGATATATTCACAACCAAATCCGGATTAAAGTGCATCATGTTACGAATTATTAAAAAATCAATAAAAAATAATAATAAAAATTAATAGAATGTGCAGCTTCATATTAATAGTTATCAACAAATAAAATAATCGAAATATATCAAAATTTTATATCATCAAGTTTTTGGTGAGTTCATAGAGCATACCTAGTACCGGTATACCTGAGCATCACATCACATACGGTAGTTAAAATTATTTGCAAAAATGAAAATAATACGAGCAAAAAAAAAAAAACAATTAGATAAACACACAAAAATACTAATTTTAAAAACAATTATGTTTTTACTAGTGAAATTATTAATCAATGCACACACTTCCGGCACCGAAGTTGAGCACAAGTTTCATATACGGAAATCAATGAAATAAATAATATAATAAATAAATAAAAACAAAAAGATCCTTTTACCTGTTGCTGAGAACGTTTCCTGTTTATCAGTGACGTATCCATCACAACACTTACAGATGATATATAATCAATCGATGACAAACATTTAAAAAACAAAACAACGGGTGATAAGATGGATGGATATCAACTGTGCAACAAGTCGTCAAAACACAAACGCACCACAACACAAAACGTCCCGTTCGAGGATAGGGACATCATAACGCAAAAAAATTATAATAAGAGGGTCTTCAAAAAAAAAGAAATCAATCGATAAGACACCTCTTCGTTACACACACCCACATGCTAACCGGCGTAGTATATAAAGTGTATATAATAAACAGCAAAGCAACGATGATGAGAAAACTTGCACCAGCACCATTAGAGAGAGAGAGAGAGCCTCGTATTCGGGGCCCTGCCCCCCTGGACGAAGCCCTGTCCCCCTATTGGAAGAAGGCTAACCCTTTCACGTGGGGCTCCGTTCTAACTAAACTCCACAGGCACGCACTGCTGTCGGCGTCCGTTTGAATTTGAATAAGCAAGTGAGGCACTGCTGCATATGGAACCCTCGTCCGACGACGACGCTGGATAGCCCTCTCTTACACCCCTTCCAGATCTTGTTTTTTGTATATTTTTGACTGGCCTTGGTATAAAAAGGAACAGGACGACAAAAGGGCCTGCCACCGAGTTCATCATGCAAGAACCCCTTTTACCAAAAAAAAAAAAAGAAAGTTTCTTCAATTTTTTGTTCTTTGTACCTAACCCCCTTCTTCTCAGAGTTTACTTCTTCTACTTCTTCTTACCCTTCAAGTTCAACTTCTTTTTCGTGGGGTCCCATTGGTAGATGTGCAAAGTGCAGATCCACCTAATTCAAACCCCACGGATTCATCAAAATAGGGGTTTTTCTTTTCAATTCACCTGTGAGTTTCCCTCCTCCAAAAAAAAAAGCTATACACTATATAACTAAACGTTATATATACCACCTTCTGCCTCTCGCGTTTCTCTCTCTCTCTCTCTCTCTCTTTTTATTATCGTTATTTTCCCCTCTTCTTCGTCCTATTTTTATTTCCCCTCTTCTTTTTCCATAGTATTTTTTTTCGGGGGGAAAAAGCTTGTTATAAAATCCAAAAATCTTGAATTCCTGATCCGGAATTGTTATTGTAGTATTACTAGTAGATTCACCACCAGTACAAGAGCAAGTTTCATGGTAATCAAAAACTCCCTCCGAATCAGGTTCCTCAAGTTGTGTAACATCGATTCTATTCGCAAAACTACCACGAAAGTTAGCGTGGAATTTTTATTTTTCATATCGCCAACAACAAAAAAAAAAAGGTTTGAAATTTCAACTTCAATAAGAAATCAAAGACATTTCAGCAATTTATATATTAAAAAATTCCTTCATTTATGTCTACCTTTTTCGAAATTTTCTTCTCTCTGTCTTCATAAAAAAAATTATTCAACTTACAAATGGCATCGAATTTAACGTTCATAATATATATAGAAAACAGCATGGTTTTAACTTTCATAATAACTATAACAACAACAACAACCAAAAATCATATGTGCACGCAATCATTCATCGCGTCGTCAACATTGTATCTTCAGATTAAACTGAAACAAAGCCCAATGCCTAGTATCATATAGAAAAAAAATAGTTATAGAATTCATAAAAATTCCTTCGAAATTGCTTTGCAACTCAAAACTGGTGAATCCTTCCAAAAACCATATAGCAAACTCCAATAACAACATAAGAGTAGTTCGGTATTGCCAAACTCGAGTGAGTTTGTAAAGCTTTTGAATGCATAGAAACGATTGGAGAGAACAATACCAACTTCTTAGAAAATGCTCAACTCGCAAACAACTTAGGAAAATCTTAAAATAAAATCTCCGCATTTTTCCCAGATATTCCAATTCAAATGAAACTTGTTGCGTCAGATCCAGAAAACTAAAATTTGAAAGAAACAAAAAATTAATCTACCTCACACGGTACACTACACTACACAACACACGGTACAGTAGTTCTAGGTAGTAGATCAAGTTGCGATCATCCTTTATCTCCTTTTTTCACGGCCAAACCCTTTTGACAAGAAAAATCTTTCCCAGCAGTGAATAGTGAAAAAAACATAGTATAGAAGTATAAATATATATATATAAAAAAAAATTGAATCTTAACAAAAAAAAAGGGGTTCTTTCACTTTTCCCTTTCACGTGAAGTCAGGTGAGCAAAACAAAATTTTTCTCTCTCCCTCTCTTTTCACCAACTTGGGAAAAAGGGTTCCAAAAGCAAGCAAGACCAGCTTTTCTCTTACCCTTCCCGCCCCTTTTTTTCCAAAGGGGGAAGGTAGGTAGAAGAAAAAAAAATAATAAAAGGGGTCCAGTCAGTACACTACTGTCTATACTCAGCAGCAGCAGTTTTTTTTTTATGCGTCTGCGAGTCTCAATAAAGAAACAAGATACAAACAATCGGTCGTGAAAAAACCCTTCCATGCCTCGTTACAGCGTCGACTTTTAACAACGGTTGGCCATTGGCACCTTCGTTATAAACGAGCGACGAAAGACATCCTCGCTTTCTCGAAACCGGGCAACTGTGAGGAAAAGTTCACAACGGGTTCTTTCAACGGGGCAAAAAGAGAAAAGAAAAAAAAAGGGGGGAAAGAGAGAGGTATACACAGACATTCGTGGAACCATGCGAAAACAGAAGGTAGTAGTAGCTAGCAATATTAGTAGTAGTAGTAGTAGTAGTAGAGAAGGAGGGGGAGAAAAAAAACGGGTTGACTATGAAGAAAAGCGAGGGAAAAACAGGCTTGTACCACCACATACACACACACACACACACAACTCTTCCACCACCCTAAACTAGAAAAAGAGACGCAATACAAAAGCTTAGTAGTCGTTAACTGACTATAGTGTGACAATGGAACCCAAAGGATTGGACCTTTCTCGACTCGTCACTCTCTATTGAATTTGCAACCTCGCCCAGCATTTCTTCACACACAAGTCATACAGTACCGTATGTATATAGACGGACAGACATATCAAGCAAGAAAAAAAAAGAGAAGGGAGATAAACGGAATAATAATAAAATTCGAAGAAGAAGAAAAAAAAAGAGTTCATCGAACGCTTTTTTTTTTTTAGGTATTTTCCCTATTGTCCGGTTTGTCAACAATGGGTGTCGCTACCGGTCAGGCTGTTCCGGCTACTCGTCCACCATTGGTCAAGCTGGGCGCAATCGCCAACGTTCGCGTCATCACCACGAGAGGGTGGGTTGAATGACCCGAATGGCCACTGGGAAACGTCAGACCTGACCATTGGTGGTTCTAGTCGTCCACTGGCAGCGCCACTCGCGAGAAAATAAAGAAAACGAAATCCGAATGTATCATGATGGGCGGAGAAATGAGCATACCACTGACCACTTGACTGGTCGAGCCATTTTTTTGACCAATGGGATGGAAAACTGAGCTTTTCCTATCATAACCTGGTGGTAGAATCTGACCTTGATGAGCACATCGTTGAATTTTAAATCAACACGAAGGAAAGTTACTTGTTGTTTAATTATTTACGTTCATTGACCATTATCGTTATATCATCTCATCATTACATTAAATTGCTTACAAAAAAACAACAAAATCCTGTCAATTAGCCTTCACTATATGGGTTTTAAAAAAAAAAAAATCTTCGCACACTTTCTTTTTATCCGCCACAATGTAATGGACGCCCGCCATAATGTCATCGATCGAAAAGGACGAAGGGACAAAAAATGGGCGGAGCTGGTCACGACATTATGGACGATCAGAATAAATAATGCAGAACATTTCGAAATAAGTATTGACAGAAAAATAGTTTAAATATATTAAACCGATATGTACGCTCAGAAAATACGTCTACACGTAGTAAAATACTTCAAGTAACCGTACCGCGCCAAACAAATAAAGTCCATCAATAACGCGAATATAAAAAAAACAAAAAAAAACAGAAGAATTAAATTTGAAATACGAACATTGACCATTAACAGCATAGCACTAAAAAATGTAAATATTTTCGAATATACGAGAATTAAACATTTTTGCCCCAGCCATTGAAGCAATTCAAGGCTTTGTTTGAATCCCAGGCTGAGGCAAAGATTTTTTAATTCTTGCCAATTCAAAATTATTCAAAACATTGTGAATTAACGACAAATGGCTACACCGTACACCCTTTGAGCGGTTAGTTTGCTGAAAACGAAAATGTAAGTCTAAACAAGATACCGATATAAGCGGATATCAATACTAATTTATGAATTCAAAACCATTTCAAACTAAACTCATTCAACAAGAAAAAAATTGTTTGTATCCGGTATCAAAAGCTTCCTGGTGAACATTTTGACAAAAATGCATTATAAACGCGAAATTGAATTGCACGTTTCCACTTGTTGAACAGATATGCACACGCATGGTACACCATAGCTTTGAAATACGTATGATGAATTTACATGAGATACCGGTATCTTAATACAATTTCATCACAATTTTTTTTTTTAATAAATACTTTAAAAAATTGAACCGCATAAATTATTAACCACCATGTATGCATTACGCAAACAAAAAAAATAATAAGAAGAAAACCAGTACCGGCAATTTAAAAAAACTTCGTTTTTTGGTAAAATTTTTAATAGAAAAGCTTTTCGTCGATGAATCTGTTTTACACTCAACAGTGTGACTGTGATCGTAAACTATACAGTATGTAGTAAATTATGCATAATATAGATATAGATAGATGTACGGTACAACACCTACGGTATGTTTATTTACAACATTGGGAAACGAACATTGAATTAAGAGCATAAGCAACATTCTACCTGAAAAAATGACTTTACGTGCCAATAGCTCCGAATTGGCACAATATTGATTGATCCCTTAAAATTTCAGCCGGGACCGGGACTAATCTGTACACGGAACCGGTTTGAAAATGACACTTTTCGAAAATGACACGATTTGAAAGAGTTAAACCTTTTCAAAAATGTTTAACACGCCAAGTCAAGTTAAATAAAAGGTCGTAATAAAAAGTTGTAAAAAGGTCATAATAAATATTATAATAAAAATGAATTGCAATAAAGCATTATTAGGTTTACAATAATTACGTATAAATATATATAAATACAATGGCCTAATTGACAAATTTTACACATTTTGTTTTTTGGAACGTATTTGTCCAACGATACGCATAGATATGCAACGATATGTATGGACTCTCAGTATATGACCTACTTACTAATGGCTTGAAAGAAATTATAACTTAAATATTTTAAATCTTTGATACTGGTAGACCTATATCGGTAAGCGACACGTTGAGCCAACATTAATCAACAGCTATCCAGCGACAACATTAATATCACTTACAGGCATTCTAAACACGCGTTGATTACGATCTCAATGTTTCCTATCACAACAACAACATTCAATCACATAGCCCTGCCACGTCGTCACTCCAAAAT
>JAQIWH010005578.1:0-14384 GCA_034695005.1 Cryptops parisi | reverse complement strand
GCATTCGACCCGTAGGGGTCACGGAACATTACAGAACAGTGAAAGATAAATTAACAATATTAAAGAAATAAAATTGCAAAAAAAACCAGTAAAAACATTATATTAACAACAGTGAATAAATCAATTGATCAAATTTATATATTTAAATAAACATCTATGAAACTTTTTTACATCGTTTTCTATGTTAGCTACATGGCAATAGGCCAATTTTCTAAGGCGGGTAGGCAAATTATTCCATTCTAAAAAAACATTTTTTAAATGGAATACATTACTCATTGTATGAGTACAGGAATACATGTACTCATTTTAAAAAAAGCATTTTAAAATGAGTACATTGAGTGGAATCATTTTTGTGTGTGCAGGTGAAAGGTAATTTTCGAATTCGGGTTGGAAAGGCATTCTAAGTAGTAAAGGAGTTATATGGGAAGCGAGAATGGTAATGATTAGGAAAAAGGGTGTTGGGAAAAATTGTATACTTATGGATGGTCCTAGTTGAGGTTAGAGTTTGGGAAAATTGTGTAATGAAGGAAAGCGGATGAGAAGTATGGATGATCGCCTTGCCTATGACTAGGAGATGGTGGTAAAGTATCAATTGATGTATGGTCATTATTTTTTTAGATTTGAGGAAAATAGAGATGGATGTATAAGGTGAGAGTTTGTAGATAGTGCGGATATTTCTATTGTATTAAGTTTGTACACGTTTGATACGGTAGTTGGATGAATCACTCCATAGGGCTGTAGCATAAGTGATAACTGGAATAATTTTGAATTTAATGAAAAGTTTTTTTTCTTTATTGGTAAGGATATTTTTAAGGCGTTTGGAAAGGTTGGTGAATTTATTAAGTTTCGTAGTGAGTATTTCTATATGGTGAGAAAATTTCAGGTTATTGTCAAACCACAAACCTAAGATTTTGATCGGGGAATTGTGGCCTTCTGATGAATTGAAGAGTGATAAGACATTTGTTTTGATAGTATTGAGGGTGAGGGAATGTTCTTTACACCATGTTTGTATCGTGTGTAGGTCTTGATTAATCATTTGTTGTAGTTTAATGTTGTGGTTATTGCTGTGTGTGTAGATGAGAAAATTGTCGTCAATGTAATTAAACAGAGTAGCATGCAAGAGAAGGTCATGTAGAGAATTGGACACTAGAAAAAATAAAAGTGAGCTGAGGACAGAACCCTGTACCACACCATTATTTGATGGAGTCTGGGAGTTTGGATGTCCTAAGATTTGAAAAAATCGTTTATGTAAATAGTCTCTCAACAGTTTCAAGGTTGGGATGGAGAGTCCAAGGCGTATAACACGTCAGGAGAATTGAATTATGGTCCAAGCAATCGTATGCTTTACTAATATCGGTGGATAATATAGTAATATCGTTTAGTTGAGGGATATACTGTTGAATGAAATGGTTATACAGTGTGAGTAAGAGAAATTCACAAGATTTGTTTTGAACAACTTCGAAGGAGTTGGTGTGGCATACTTGGGTAGCTAGAGTGCGAAGTTCTGTAAACAGTAGGCGGTCTGCTACTTTGGAAAGAAAAGTAAAATTAGCTATGGGTCTGTAGGAAGTGAAACTGTTGTGTTGCCCTCCCTTATATTTTGGAATAATGGAGGCAATTTTCCAATGAGTTGGGTATTGAGATGTAAGTGAGATTAAGTTAATCAAATTTGTAATGATATCTACTATGGTTGTAATTATATCCCGTATGTTTGTTAACATACGGGAATTAAGAAAATCTGTGAAAGGAGATTTTTTATTTTTAATGGATCTTAAAGAGTCAGAGATTTGGGATGAAGTGTAGGAGATTGGTTGAGGGCTGTTATGTTGGTCATAGTCTAAAATGGGTAATAAGAAAGTAGGCTTTAGGCTATTGCAAGGGTTGTTGCACCACTCCAAATATTTATTGTAGTCAGTGTATTTAAGTTGGTGATTGTCAGTTTCAGAGTAAGTTTTAATAAATTTCCAAGTGAAGTTATTTTCATCAATGAATTTACGTTTGGCGGTACGTATGTTCCGTTTGTATTTTTTGTGTAATGTTGTAAGGTCAGTTAAGTTTTTTACTGAAGGGTCAATAAGCCATGTTTGATAAGCTGCGTCTACCTCGTGACGTAAACTAGTAAGTGTGGTGGACCACCATTTATTACGATTGAGTCTACTTTTGGGCACGTTTGCAACGGTAAGACCGTTTTTTAGAAGAATGTTGAGGATGCCTTGATTAATGTTTGACAAAAACGTATCTACAGACCCGAGGGAGTTCGATAGCCAAGTAGGGGCAAATTTTTGGATTTCGCTTGATACTGCCTGCCAATTTACTTTATTATAATTGTAGGAAGAGGTGTTGAGAAGTGAGATAGGAGTGATCTGTAAGGTGGTTTGGATGCTAGATGGTCAAGCGGGAAAAGGAGGTAAAGTGTTAAATGACTGATTTTGATATTGGTGGTTGTAAAGAGTTGATCAATAGTAGATGAACCAGTAGGTGTAATTCTGGTAGGACAGGAAATGTTGGGATAACAATGTAGGCTAGACAGTGTAGATATTAAAGTGCCGGTGTCAGCATGGTGAGTATGAAAAGGTGTATTGAAGTCCCCTGCAATAATGATATTATTGTGAATAGTAAAATTATGGACAATAGTGTCGATTAGGTGATCCATATTAATATAGTTTGGGCGATATATTAAATTCAAATCGGTAAAATTTGGTTGATGAGTAAAGATAGTAATATGAATGATCTTTAAGCCTATCAAATTATGACAGAACAAGGGTAGGTTTAAGTTGATTGTCACAAATAATGGCGACGCCGCCTCTTTTGGTTGAACGGTTACATGAGAAAGTGGAGTAGTTTTCATAATTAAGGACTGAATTATCGTGTTTATCATTGATCTAGGTTTCTGTGATTAACAGTATGTGAGGTTTGTTAGACATAATGAGACAAGTGATAATATCTAGCTTATTATGTACAGATCTGCCATTTAAATAAATAATCGACAGACTGTCACAAATGTTTTGTGAACGTGTAGATGGTGTCTTCGTGGGTTGTCACGCAGGAGCATTTCGAGGCTGGGTGTTATTAGTATCCATTGTAGGTTGATCTTGTGTCAATGCCAAGGTGGGGGTTTCTCGGTTAAAACGTCTGACAGAGAACTCTGCAGGCCATAGAAGTAGATTGAAAGCCTCTTCAATACTATCGGCTGTCACTCGAACGAAGCAACTTTTTGACATAAAAGTCTTCACTATCCAATAGCATCTCACATTCGCGAATTTCTTTTTCTTTCTCATTCCTTCAAAATGTATATACTGTACTACATAAAACTAAGTTTATCTCTGTGTCCGCATGAGTCGTACAAGTTGAACCGCTCTTCACGAGAGTTGGTATCTTAAGTTGAAGTGTCTCAGGTGTAGTTGGAGGCTATTAAACATTTAAAAACTTTATTGTGAAGGTGACTCTGCCTCGTTTTTTGTATACTCCTACCTTTAAATGTGTGATTTTTTTTTGTTAACGTTCACACAAACGTCAAAAGTTCTTTTATTATTTCAAAAAGTATACATTTTTTTGGCTTCTGAATTTTTTCCAATTTTTTATTTCATATTTTTCAGATATAACTCAGGGGTTTTAAATGTTGCGGGATTTTAGTCGATGGTGTGACTCAAACAGTCAATGGAGAATGTTATAAAGGGCAATGCTTCAAAAAAAATGTTATGCAAAAAAAGTTTTTAATTGCCTTGCTATCACAGAAAACACTAACAAAAGTAATGGAAAACTCCTGCTACTCCTGCGTACATAATGGCTCACAGTTACCTAATCTAATTCTTAGCCAATAATGTATGGTACAAAAATCTACTATAATATAAAAGCCATGTGGGATTTTCTCTCTTGTCAAAAATCAGAAAGCGTAGGAAGCTGAAACTTGGTAGGCAATTAGATGGCATCTCAAAAGGATACACCAACCCACTTTGCTTGCTAATTTTGAACTTTTTCATGTTTATGTTATGTTAGATTCATGTGCTGTTAGATTTGTATGTTGTCAGTTTGAGACAACATACAGTAAATGATAAGTAAATACAGTAAAATAAAATAAGTCTTAAAGGGATTAAATCGCATCCTGTATTTTACTGTTTTAATTAGGCGGAATATAACGAATTCGCGAATGTAAGAACCTAATAGGATGTGCAGGTACTCTGTAATGATTAGTACCGTTTTTGCAAATTATTTGTCTGTAACCTTCCCCAGATCCATTCCAAGTTACCAAGTGTCCTGAAAAAGGTCTATAACCTTCTAGGTTTATAGACCTTTTCGCGTCATGCGCGCACAAACATAAAGACAGACATGGAAAGAATTTTATTTATATAGATTGTTGTGGATGTGTCATGTGAGACGACTTTAATAGTTGTTGTCGTTTTTTTTTCTTTCGGAGTAACCGCTTTTGTGTGTGACGAGCCGCGAAAAGCACTTCATTTTAGCGCGGTCGTTTTCACTGTTAATTTATTGGTTGTGCAATTACAAGTCCACGATGAGATCGAAAGCTTTTCGGTCGTTTAGTCAAGAGAGAGGGGTGTTGAGGGGAGTGTCAAAATCCCTTCGACATGGTCGATTTATACTTAACCCAATAACACTCATCTTCTCACAATGGCATTTTTCCTACTCCTTTATTCCTTACCTACCACCCCCATTGTCCAAGTTCTGCAATGGCGTTTATTTGTATTCTGGAAGAAAAAAATTGCCTTATTTTGTAATAAATGATGAGGGTATTGGATTACCGGATGTTTTTAATTTTATCCACGTGTTAATGAATGTTGACTCCATTAATACTGGAAGGTCATTTCTTTGAGGTCTGGTTTTTGGTTTAATTTTTTTTTTAATATTTATTTTCACCCAGCGTTTACGTTTGTTTTGGGGAACTTTGTTAATATGAGTGATCTCAATATGAGTCACCCACACATAGTGGTGGGCGTTTCGGTCTTTTGCGTTGGTCCTTTTATTAACCATTTTGACAGCACAAGGAACAATAGTCACCCCTCTTTTGATCTCCAACCACAAGCTTTCACTACGGTATAATATGGAGGGGGTTCATTTTTGTACGCACATTCCGATTGGACGTCATCATCGTCATGATCGAGAGTGTGCAACATTAGCTACACTTTCAAAGGGACATGCCGACCATTCCTCCATATATTAGTTTTTTTTTGTTCTTCCGACCTATAAAGGCCATAGATACATGCATATAATAGAAGGTTATACTAGCAGGCTGATTTTGTACAAGCTTATATGAATCATACAATTTCTATAATAAATAAGATTACGTAATAAAAATTGAAAAAAAATGACAGCGAATAGAATAGGTTGTTATTGTTATTAAAAAAAAGCAATAAAAGCTAGTCATCGATTTATGCGAGCGTTACGTTTTGCAAAAACCGCGGATAGATCTAAAATTGCATTTTTCATTAAATGGGAAAACTACAGCTAATTAGTTGCGTACACTTATTATAGAATGAAGCATTGTTCAATCATTATTGTACTACCGTACAGAAACGCAGAATATCGGAAGTGTTTTTGCATGTAACGAGTATCTGAAAAGATATCATATAATAGCTAAATCGAGTATTCTGTAATTTATTTTATATGGGTATGTTAAAGTAAATACCCGAAATCGGTTAAAACCCGTTTTTCCTAGTTCAAACTAGGTCAGGCAAAACGCTTGGTTAATTCTACATTCACCTAGTCTAAACTAGAATTTGGGTTTATGACTAGTATTCACTTTCAGGTAATACTCGCTTTTATTATACAAATTTAACCCAACCTAATATAATATTAACTAAGTTTGGGTTTAGGTTGGGTGAGATTAGTGAAGTTTGGTTAGGTTAGGTTAGTTTGGTTTGGCTAGTTTAGAATAGGTAAGTTCAATGAGATCGAGTAGTAACTAAAAGATTTTTTAGTTAACATCAGCTGTTAATTAAAAGCTTTGTGAATTTTAATCTTGACTAGGTGAAATTAGAATTAACTAAAGCGCTTTGCTGACTTAGTTTGGACGAGGAAAAACGAGTTTGAACCAATTTCGAGTATTTACTGCAACATAATGGAACTTGCATAAATCGAGGATTTCCTGTAAACTGGAACTACTTTGATACTTTTTAATACCTTTTGTTTATCGGACTACTTTCCAATCAGTCTGTACAGTCCTCTTCTTTTCTATCACTGACCCGAAACAATTTTCTCATCATCTTGATTTTTTTGGAAGGGAAAGTGAGATTAGAAAAGAGAAGAAACGTGTCGTGATTGGTGTTTTAACACCAACGTGTTTTTTTCAGTCTGTGTGGGTGGGTGCTATACAGTATATTGATCTGGTGCTGTTACAACTGCGACTAATGAAAATTTTTTCGCAGTCGTCTCCACATACCGCACTTGGAAAAATTCCTTACTACTGTTAAAGGACGGGACACTTAACTGGAACAAAACTCTTGATCAACCTTGATCGAACGATTTCTGAAGAATGGGTATCATTACTTCGAACATTCTCGTAAATAAAAGCAGCGATTTGTAATTATCTTACAGTATGTCGCCATCGAGTCAGTACAATTCTTGTCTTAGGAATATTTTTATTTTTTATATCACATCAATAAATGTGTTTCAGTAACTGTCTCACTCCGTATAATCAATAGGCTACGTGTTCTATTAAACATTTAAATTCCAAGATAAATCGATAAATGAATTTTGCCTCTGCATTTTATCACAAATATGTATCAAGGTAACCATGGTCAGAAAATGAAGGAGACATAAATTTGAGATTCCCCCCCCCTCCCCACCTTAAGGAATTTTTAAATTCCTTAAGGTGTAATCTGTTCCCTTATAATACATTTCAACTGTGGAACGGATTACCATTTTATATTAGACTTGATATTTTCAATTGTAATCGGGCGAAATGTATTGTAAACTGTAGCCTAATCATGTTTTTAATCAAGCCAAATAGTATATTATTGTGATGTTTTTTATGTTATGTCATTTGTGTTTGTTTTATTTTTCCATTTGCATTTTGTCGTTTTTATTGGAAACTTTCTTGGTGTCATTGTATGGCTTTTTATAGTGAAAATAAATAAAATGCCGACATGCTGTATGTAGGGGGTCCTTGGTTACGCGTTTCGTGGTTTTGCACTAAATCTATACATTATGCATGCGTCAAACTTGTCGTTGTTCGCCCTTTTTCGTATTTTTATTCCGTATTCGGCCGTTATTGTGTAGGCGTTCAGTTCATAGATGACTTATCCCGCTGAGTTTCGTGGTTCTTGAGGAGGTGGTGTTTTTGTTTCTTTTGGGTAACTTGTGAAAATCAATTTTTCAATTCTTATCGAGGAGGGTCATCGAGGCATAGCCGTCGTCAGCTTTTTAGTGGAGGTGTGAATTTTTAATTAGCTATTGGCCAAAGTGCATCGTCATGATGGAATCATCCGTCAAACTTATAAAGAGGGCCTTGTCAGAATGGCTATTGTGCAGCCACGAGAACACCTAACAGCCTTATAATGGATGATGAAATAAGCCACGGGTAATAGTTTATCAACGAGTCATTTTCACCAAAATGCAGGTTGTTGTGTTACGGATTTTTTTGCTTTGAAAGTGTTTTCCTTGTTTTGCGTTGTGAGTACTATTCAGTTATTCTTCCTATAGTTTGTGTATATAGGGAAAGTTATTGTATCGGTGTTTTATGCTTTTTAGTTGAACACCTGACGTGTGTCAAAATTGCGATAGAGCGTGATTAATGAAGTCGGTCGTTTAAGTGATTGTAAAAAGTGCGTTGAGATAGATATGGTAGGTAGGTGGTTAAGGGCGGATTGAGTACGTTTGACTTATTACTGATTTTATAAATAAATATCGCTGGATTTTTATTGTGTTTGCATTTAAAGTGTGTTTATTGCATTAATAGGGTCATGGTGTGTGACGTAAAAAACCGGTTTGTTAAAACGGTTGAATTTTAATGTTAAATGTTGAAAACAAAAGTTACAATAATAATTTGGGTATTGGTTTCAACATTTTCGTATTTAGATCCGAACACACGGAGTACACACGGTGTACATAGAGATCGATGATTAAGTTATTGAATTTATTTATTTATGAATAAATAAACAGTTTATTTAGACATTTTTACATCGAAAGTATTGTTACACATTAACGACAACGGTAACAGTTATTGATCAATAGTTGCAATGTGTTCATCACAATGCGTGTACTTGAGTGCCTTTCATAATGAGTATATATGTACTTTCAACACTTTTAATTCATGGGTCAGTAACCTACTGTATGACATGTGTTCCAAAACTGGTCTTGTCTAATGTATTAAAAGTAAGACCAAAATGTAGATTTAAAAATTTTTTTGCGTTTCATAGGGACAAAATACAGAACAGAACAAATATTGCAATATAAGTGAGGTTATAAGTGTACAAAATATTATTGGCCATGTATAGTGTGTCTAAACAACGACGCCTTGAAATTACATTTTTAGTTTACATTTTAATGACTTACGTACAAGTAATACGAGAACTCGCTCTAATACGCTGAGGTAAGCCATTTTCAATTTTCGGTTTATTTGTTTATATATGCGATTTTTTTTTTACATTGGACTTATGCGGTTTTTGATTTAAGCGAATGATTTATGCGGTTATCGTTATAGGCGTTTTTTTGGTATATTGGACTATACTATACAGTATATTCTCATAAATAATTGTAGATGACAGTATAGTTAAATTCCCAGCTCGCTCACTCACAAGCTCACTAACTCACTCACAAGCGAAGCTAATATAAAGTATACAAACTTTAACTTTTTCTTCCATGTATTGTTATTACCGTATATGTATACGTACAGTATATACTCGTTGTTCCATAAGTCTTGGTGCAATTTTTATTTAACTAAGCTGAAAACGGCACCAAGACTTTTGGGATACCCTGTATTTTTTTTCGTTTGGTTTTGATTCATACACTTAAGTCCAGTTGAATGGTTTTAATTCTTTATCATCACAACCTCATTCATTCACACCTGTAAATAGTGACTCTTGATGGACCCCTTTTTGATGAACCTGATTTCCGAAAATTGACTCCTCTTTCAATTCTCTCTAGAAAATCACATGCTCGTCTCTTATTTTTTCTCCCATTTCTTTTCCTCTCCTGTCCCTTTTCCCTGGTCGTCGTTTATATGGAGTGATGAGGAGATGAAGCGCCTAGTTTAATTAAATTTTCCTTCACCCCACGTCTATTATACACGTTATGGAGGGACTTTCAGGAGCTTATATCCGACGCCATCTTTCACCGACGTTTTTAAAGAGTCGTCGTCTCTCCTTTGAATCGAGCGCGAGAGAAGGGATGTTTAGAAAGAGAGATGATTGGTTTTTAAGACACAATCCTCGCTATTGAGAAGCATAATTGTGCCCCCCAAGAGGGGGGAAAGAAGTGAGGTGGGGGTTCAGATAGTCGGGTGTTTCTTTCACAGTACCCCCACTGACGAAGTACCCTGTTTTCCCACGAAGGATTTATTCCGTCATTGACTAAGCCTCGATTGGCGGTTTCTCGATGACCGGAACCGAACCCGCGACCAATAGGCTGACGTGTAGATTCCGGGGAGCGATTTTGTTGTTTTTCAAAAGACTTGCTTTTGAATGCTTTTTCCACGACTTTCATATATCGATGTGATCTCCAAATCAGTTTTGTTTTGTTCCACAGAATTCAGCATAGTTCGAAGTGACTTAGCTTAGGGTAGTTTCTTATACAGTGTGGTTGGGTAGTTTCTTATACAGTATACAGTTGGGTCTCATGTAAGTGTAGTTTAAACAGAGTTGGGTTGATACATTGTTGTTAAAAGAATAAAAAAAAATGTTACATTGTGTAATTTTTATTTTTATTTTTCATAACTTACAAAAAATTTTTTCTTGTAAGTTATGGAGTTGCTTAATATAATGGTTAAATTGAGACAGTGTAATAAAATGAGAGTGGTTCAAAATTAAGTTGGCTTTGCGTTTATATTGTTAGAACTTGTAAGAGGCTAGGCGATCCGTTGCACGGAGGGAAGAAAAACACATTTTCGTCGCCATGGCTTACTTGAGTTTATTTTTGATTTATTTTATTTTATTTTATTGTTTTTTTATTTTATCATCATACAATCCAGGATAGATCGAAAAAATTAACACGCAACAATAAAATTCTCAAAACATAACAATCAATCTATATTCAAAATATGACGGTACTATAGTTCTCTATTAAATCCCTTTGTGTTTTTTGGCTTCGAAATTGTATTGTGAAGGAAGTCGTCTCAATCTAACTGGTAAAGAGTTCCAGTTGTCATAAGAACAGGATGAAAAGTTGTTATGTTGATTGAACGGTGTATGTTTATTATAGATAAACTTAAAAGAGGTTACCGCTCTTTTTTGTTTTACGTCTTGATAGTTTAAGCTAAAGGGGCGGGGTCAAATTATCTGACTGGGGTTGGTATTTTCATCGCTGAGACGGGTTTGTTGTCGCGCAAGTCACGAGAACGGAGTTTTCATGGAAAGCTTGGGTAGTTCAAAAATGGCTACGTTCACTTTGGACGCTTACACGCTAAAAGCACTCACGCTTATGATCGTACAACCTACTACAGAGTATTTATTTATTATTTATCTAAAGTCAAACAGTCCAAAGGACCAGAAGTTACAAAAAACATAAAACAAACAAATGGACAAACACATAAAGAAAAATTAGAAACACTGGTTAATGTGGGCAAATTGGGCAACATTAAAGTTTTTATAGGGTTTTATACTTGTTTGGGAGTAGTTTGCGAAGGCATTACAAACTCGTCGCCGAGTACTTTATTTTGGTCGCCAACATTTTCATTTCTTAGTCTGCGGCGGGCCTAAGTGTTTGAAACATGAAACTAGGTTCTCGATTCATGCGAGAGTTACGTAGGCCTACTGCAGAAGCTTCGTATAAAATAGAAAATTGCAATCCCAAAATCCCGTTGTCACTTGTGCACCACAACAGAAAATCTCCAAATAGAGAACTTTTTCTGCCTTAAAACCAACATTTCGAATGATTTTTCTCGTCGCATAGTAGCGAAATCGCATATAAGGAGTTTTTATAAACGTTTTCTTGGAACTCACTGCCATTGTATTTCATGGCTTTTCTGCAGTGCGGTACTGTATTACTTATTTGCGTAATTGAATAATTTTGTGTGGATAGTACAAAATTCTTACATTATTATGTAATAATACAAATTAAACTAAAGTTACAATTCTCAAAGTAACGTAAATATAATCAATATCGTTACCGTATCCAAAGTTATAAATCAGCATAAGATAGCTACGGTACTGACCAGAATTCACATCAATATTAGCTTTGTTGATATTCAAAATCGTGCTTTTATATTTATAAATTAATAAAATTATTTCATATATTGTGTGTATATTAATCTATATGTATATCTTGTACGGTTCTAATATTGGATCACACCATATTGTACAACCATGTGCAACTCAACGAGAGATCTGCTTATGTAATAATGCTAGGTACCGTTCAATTAAATGAAGCAGTAGATTAGTATAGTTGTTTAACTTAGATGAGGCTCGTTGCTGGGTGAAGGAAGTGAAGGGGGGTTGGAGTGGAGGGCCCCCCAGGAGGGGGGCCTGGTGAGAGGAGAGAGAGGGGCTAATTTTCTGCCGAGTGCGCTTTTCCGAGCGAGGAGGCACCAACCCATCCTTACTCACGACGCGAGTAATGAAAGGTGTCTGCGCGTCACAACGCTTTTGTCGTCACCACAATGGAAGAGGAGAAGCTAACGAGTCGCGAGGCAACACCAATAGCAACGGCAACAGCAGCAGCACCTATAGCACCACCAAAACCCTCACAATGAGCTCGTTTCCTTTAACGCCGACGACAACAGCAGCGTGCCTTTTCAACGTCGGAGAAACGAGTCAACTCGACACACAAAACACGACGATGATGATGATGGTGGTGGTGGTGATGACTTCATGGGATTGGACGAGGAGGATTAAGGCGACGTTTTCGCCTTCTTTTACACTCTCACACAAAAAAGAGAGATTTTCGGTGACGAGCTTGTCAAGTTATTCCTTGCCAACCCAAAATTCTTTCCGCCGAAATGCCTCTCTAAAAGATATACCCATAGATACATAGAACGGGAAAGTTTGGTGCTGTTGCTACGTGAAGTGGAAGAACACAAAGTACATGAAAAGGCCAAAGTGTCAAAAGTCGTTCTTCTCTTCTCGGCGGATGCTGGTGTACAATACGACGGGGTTTTATTTTTAATTTGAGAGGGTTGTTATTTTTTTTATTCGCAACTTTTGTCAAGAACGTGTCCTTTTCTTCATCCTTTTTGCAGCTGAAGTTTGATCGTTGACGCACTTCGCTGCGTTTTCTTGACAGTGATAATTTTAAACACGACTGAGTCTGATGATTGCAGTATGAACCGAATAGTATGCTAGAACATGAACGTATGTGTTTGTACAGTATATGGTTTCATGGTACGTACAACTTAGTTTTACGTTTGAGACACAACATAAAGCTAGATTGACATGTTTAAAATTTAAATACGATGAATTTGGATCCAACAATAAAATTTTAGTGCAGTACCGGTATCAATCGTACACATTCTCTGAATACATTAAGTCATTTTGTTCTGTGATTTTAGATTTATTGGACATCCTATACAGTGAAACTCAGACTTTTCAAAAACTAAATGACTAATCCCATAATTTTATTTAACAAGACACATTTTAAAATAATTCACTATATACTGTTTTGTATATTTTTTCACTCTTGTTTCGTACACAATATTTCAAAGTCAAGTAATTAAAAAACAAACTGTGTTTTTGATAACCTCTTTTACAACATCGTAATTACTGAAACAAACACGTGGAAATATATTTTTGGCTGGAATATGTTGAGTGTTTATTAGGATGGACCAGTTTTATAATCGTAGAACAATAATTGTATAATTGTAGAACAATGACTTGAAATGGCTTGAAATGTAGGTATATCGTCAGAAAACACTTTTTGAGGAAAAACGTTTCTATAACACAATGTGTCTTCAACTCTTCCTGTGACAAAATCTTATAATTGACTGCACATTGATCCATCTAAATTTGATACAGCAAAATGTTTCACGACCTCAGCCTATGTTCAAAACTTCAGCTTTGTAGGTCATCGGGAACCTACCCAAAATAAGCTTAAAGATGTTGAACCATTTCAACCTTCGAATAAGTTAAATAAAACAGGTTAAAAATCAGACTTTAGAACATCAATTTTCTTTAAAAACTTTATTTTATGGAGTTGATCAGTTCCGTGAAGCTCAAATGTAAGGCATTTAATCTGGTGAAGTTTATTCATCATCACGAGAGCTTTGTACTGGGCTGGGGGTTCAGTGGGTTCAATCTTGACACGATGGTAGTATAATCCAATTTGGGCTGCATCGTAGTGGCTAAATTAGAACGTGCCTTTCAATGAACTTGGATTAAGGATCTCATTTAGGAGTAGTAGGTGGAGCGCACTACGCGTTTGAGCGCGAGCGCGTTACCAGCTTCTCGTTAAAACGCGACGCATTCCATTCATCCCCACCACGAACTGGGCTTTAAATTACGACTATAGCCACGTTGCCAAATTGCGACACCCTAATTTTATTGCCTTGGATGCTTTTGGCTCTTCTCTCTCTCTCTCTCTCTCTCTCTACGTGTATCTACTGCAGGAACTACTGTACTATAGTGTTATGGATGCTTTGCAGCAAAAGTTTAAGTGCGTTTAAGCTCATTCCATTTGTCAATACAGTATTGTATTTCCATTTCACTTAACAGTGAGTCCATAATTTTTGCATTTTTCCCTATTAAGAGGTGAGAAAAATTCTGAAAAATGCTCGATATATGCGAGAAACATTTGTTGTTATGTGATTTTGTGCAATGGTGCACAAGTGAATGAATGCTTATCAACCTGCTACTTTTCTTCCACAATGTGTACGCCAAGTATGACGCAAATGCTGGGCTTCATGCTAGGATTGTTCATGCGATGTTTTCGCAGAATGTGATCCTCGCATAAATCGAGCACTACCTTTGTATGGGATCTTTCGAAGCAGCGACGTTTACCTAATGTTTCAACGAGGATCCGGATGATGACGATGACGATGACGATTTGTTTCTACGTCATACCGAATAGTTATAAGAGAAAATGTTTATCTTTTTTACTTCTTTTTCTTCATGTAAAGTGTATAAAACGGAATGTGCGTTGTCATGGTTGTGTCGACGAGACATGAGATGGTTATCGAGCACCAATCGGAGAAGGTCCCACCCGCGTCCAATTAATTAGCCTTCTCGCCAGGGAGCAAGTTTGTCAACGGGGGTTCTTCCTTTACACCCACACCCCTCATTCAG
>JAQIWH010005577.1:0-14387 GCA_034695005.1 Cryptops parisi | reverse complement strand
CCATTGGCTGATTCATCTCGCTGCCTCCAATTCCAATTCTAATTCTGTGCCAGCTAATTTGGGATAGAGTATAGTTTGCAAGTAGTAAAGAAGTGAAGATCGTGGTTGCCACCTGTTACAAAGACATCGGCCGAGTTATCAAATTTATCAAAGTTAGAATAAGTAATTTATATTCAATATCGCACTTCACACAGACACCACTATGGTTGTACAATATTGCTGAAATGTTGCGTAGTAATTTAATACGTGTATAAAAGAAATCGAGTGAATTTATTAACTCAATCGTGTATAATTTGAATCAATTATATTTCGATACTCCCAAGAAATATCGATACATATATCGATTTTTATTAACTACTATTTGTGTATATCAATCCCCTCTTTAAATTAGGGGCCTGTTTTTCTAGTTACGCCACTGCATATATATGTGTTGCACCGACTTCAAATGTACAGGTCTTAAAAAGTCATATCATATCAATATAATTTCATAATACAGTAAACATTCCATATAAGCAACTCCAGTGAACCTGTATTAAGTAACATCAAATCTAATTTGTAGTGGAATTGAGTAATGTATACCGTAATTAATATTATTGGATTGGAAATAAAATTACTTTATACTTTTCTGTGCAATTTTTGAAATCAGTTTTTTAATTTATTATTATTATTATTATTATTATTATTATTATTATTATTATTATTATTATTATTACTAGAAATGAACCCCCGTGGTCGGTATGGTAACCACGGGGTGTCTAGATTACTTACAGCTTATGTTTATGCAGTTCGTTCGTTTATGCAGTAATTTAAATTTGACTTAAGTTTTGCATTTCATTGTTGTAAATTAAATTAAATTTGCCTTACGTTATCCATTTCATTGTTGTATTATTATTACTACCATGTAATCTGTGAATAACGCTGACTGCTGACCTTACGGGACACGTCATTTATTAAACATGGAAGACTATTATATACTGATTATGATTATTATTATTTATTTCATGGTCCTTGAACCAAAATATCGTTAAGTTACAATAGAAAACAAAACATAAAAACTTAGTATCGCAAAAGACGTAAAAATATACAACATTGGTCAAATATAACAGTTCTATTCATCTACAAATTCAAATTAACATATCGTAAAATGCAGTTGTTCAATTTTTTTTTTCGATAAGGGTTTTAGAATAACCACCAACACGTTTTCAAATCCTAGATGGCATTGTATTCCATTTTGAAAAGGAATTAAACAATTATCAATCGATTTGTTTTCAATTTCGGAGAATTTAAAAGAATTTACTTTCAAGTCGCGATTGTGAATGGCCGTATTGAATGAATTATAAAGAACCCCGTGGATTTAAAGTGTGACCCATTCACAAACAAAAAAAATTATAGAGTAGTAGATTTTGTTAGCAACAATTTTAATAAGGCCCACAGGATCCAAGGATACAAAACAAGAACAAAAAACAAAAACAGTGATCAATTTACATAGTTAAAAACAGGTCTATCAAAAATAACACATTGCCTAAATTAGTTTTTAGTTGTACATACTACAAACCCACACAACATCGGTCAACGTCGCCTAATGTTGGTATACATATTTTTCTTTTACAACAAAAGCGCGCCCCAATCCACGAGCTACAAATCTCTCATCATTATCTCGTATTAAAATTGTCAACGCTAATGAGAGTTAACAACAAACAAAATTTAACCAAAAATATTATGTTCTTCAATGGCTCACGTGCTTTCATCACGGTAAACTATAGCCATTTTAAAAAACTAAGCTAA
This sequence comes from Cryptops parisi, assembly GCA_034695005.1. Lineage (NCBI taxonomy): Eukaryota > Metazoa > Arthropoda > Chilopoda > Scolopendromorpha > Cryptopidae > Cryptops > Cryptops parisi. Next base: position 12,602 of record JAQIWH010005577.1, on the reverse strand, counting down.
TTGATTATTTATTAACTTTCTAGATTACAAGTGTTTTATCTTTCATCTTGTTGTTTTTCTCTGCCCTATTATTGTAATTTTTATTTTTGTATATCGTAACCATGTTCTGCGTAAACGCTTTTTAATAAATAATAAATAAAGTTTACCTACTGCAGTTCATCGTGGCGACAATACAACGCGTTTTATGCAGGCTGTTTCAAGTTATTTATTCTGCAGTAAAATTAAAAGTACTGTACACTAAATTTAAAAACTAGATTTTTTCAACTTTAAAAACACCCTGTAGATTCCAACGATTAAGTCTTAAGCCAATTGACAATTTGGCTACCTCAATAAGTTTTCATTTACCTTGTACAGTGTAGGAGTATTTTATGGTTTCCATCAACATCCTTCGAGAAAGAAAACCCATTTTTAATTATATTTCTAAGATTCGAAATTTTAGACAATGACAATTCGAGCGATTTAATTGGACCAAAGTCTGTCTATTTTCTATGACATTGCCAATTTTTCCGTAACGAATTAAAAGTCGAATGGTCTCCAATTCAATTACTGCCAAATCCATTCGATTGGCTTTTGCTGTTTTCCCCTTTCGACGTAAAACTTAATCGATATAAAGAAAATAAATTTAAAATTTTTTTTAAAAAAATAGAATTACCTCCAAAAAAAAAAAAAAAACAACCTCCACCTCAACCTACATCGTATTTTTGTTTTATCTCGGAAACCTCTCGAGTAAAATTAAAATAAAAATCTAAACCCTTTTCTGTTTTACTTATCTTTTCCACTAACCAGATTTGACAAATGAACAACGCAAGCCCCTCGGAAATAAAATTCATTTTTAAAGCAAATAAAGTAGCTAATAGAGACCAAAAAGGAGTTTTAATTTCGTGCATGACTAAGCATAAACGAGTCTCCACAAATCGCTTTGAGCAACCAGACAATAAACTCCATTTGAAAAAAGAAACAACAGCAGTGAAAAACAAAAATGAAACGAACGCCAAGTTAAAAAGCTCGAGTTCGCCAAAGTCCAAGTTTTCCCATGAAAAGAACATTGCTCCATCGAAAACACGTAAAAAGGGAGAAAAAAAAATAATTCAATTTTGTCTGTGATAGCGAAGTGAAGTTAATGGTCATCATTTCCAAGTTATTTCCGGTAAACAAACGCGTTATTTCCGGTTTACCTTGAAAGTAACTCGAGCAATGGTTTTTCAAAACGATTGAAGACAATGGAGCTTCGTCAATGTCAAACCTGATGCTTCTTCGATTTCAACAAAATGTCGTGGTTTTTTTATCGTTTCAAATACTATTTAAAACCAACTTGACGTCAATTTTCGTTCGTGTCTCGTTCTTTTTTATTTAAAAAATGTAAATAAAAATAAAAATATAACGCTTCCCACTTACAGCAATTGGAAATGACAAAGACGAAACGGCTGGAATCTTTCCAAACCATTTTTTATGCTTGACTGACTTTTGCCGTTTGTTTGTTTTCCCTCCCCCACAGTTATAAACAATAAAACCCAACCTACGATTCTGTGCAAGTGGCCTTAATCAACTTATACAAACACGTCAATTGATAATCCGTTACGAAAAAAATATAAATTCTACTGTAACTAAGGTTTGGTTCAATTATCAGTTGGGTTGGGTTATTATGCATTAATTAATTAATTAATGATGCGATTTAAACTTGTCTCTTCACACTCGTGTTCGAAAGCCATTTCAAGTTGAAAGCTATCGGTCAATAAAATGGCTTCTTCTCGTTCGCCCATCGATCGTTTAGACACCAGCACGCTTTAAAATCTGGTCCACGAGGACCGATGCAGTCGAGTAAAAATAAGTCAAAAGTAACCAAGTAGAAGAAACAAATCGTATTTAAAGTCTCCATCGATTGCAAGCATTTTTGCTACTCTCTTTTTTGTCGTTTTGGAACCTTGTTGCATTGAACAATCCAACCACCAGATGGTCCTTTCAAAGCTCCCCCTGGGATCAAACTTCACGGCACATCATTCCTGCCTAGCAGAGAAAATAACTACCAACTTGTTCTAAAACAAGATTATACTCACTCTCAAAAAGTTATTCTAAATCAACCATGGCCTTTAATGTTGTGGACGTGAAACAAATAAATCATTAAAAAATATAACGAGTCGGTCATGCATTGGGATAGAAAGGGTTAAAGCGACGCTGGCAAGCAACAGTGGCACGTCGTCGTCGTCATTCCATACATTCCACCGGCAGGAAATTGTGCCAAGTTTGGCGCGAAAAGAATCTCGCTTCAACGCCACTTCCTCCTTCGCCAGACCTTTTCAAGTGCTGTTTAGTTTACTGCTGATAAACGCATTGATTTCTCGTTTGTCCAATCTGTCGCTCAAAACGCACGTGGGGCTCATCCGTGCCTCGGGCCATAATGGCCCTTTGTGGGAGCTGTCCAAATTTCTCTTTACTACAACTGAAACACAGAGAGAAGAAAACCTACCCAGAGGTTTCCATTCAATTAAACGAGATGACAATCACGACCAACAGCCTGCTCCTCCTTATGACAATACGTTACCACCGCGTTGAATGAACTTTCTCATTGCCGCCCAAGTCCAATTTTTTTGGCATCCCTCATGCGCGTTTAAAAACTATCCTCCAACGTGCGCGAGCCTGTTTCTAAATGTCAGCCGACAAATTTCATTTCTTAATCGCATTAACGCTGTCAAATAACTTTTAAGCTTCAAAATAATAGCTGATTGCTTAAGGCAGTTCCATCGTCCGTCATTAGACGTTTCTTACGATCAACTAATCTTATTGAGCCGCAACATCATCGGTGTGAGAAACATGTCACTCGAAATAAATCATCGTTTTTGGACGATGCCACGTTCAGTAGGGTCTATTCGAGCAGGTCTTTCGACCAAACGTCCTTCCCAAGGGTTAGCATTCCAATTCGACCAAACGTCCTTTCGAAGGGTTAGGTTAGGAAAACTGAATTCTAACCATCGTGATGGCGTTCAGTGTTGAGGCTAATTTATCACTCGCCACGTTAGTCACTCGTGACCACTTTTGCATAGAAACCGAATGAAACCACCGATGGAATAGGCTGCTACGTGTTGCCTTCACTTTTACGTTACATTAGCCGTGGCGGGGCTGAAAGGGTTGCAACCGACTAATGCACTTGCGCGATAATAGGAGGTGAAAACGAGCCGCCACTTTAGTCAACTAAATTAGCCACGGACAGAAAGAGTTGGAATTAACCGAGAGAAAAGGTGATGCTCGCGCCTTTTAATGGCTTTTCATCTTGCATCGCGTGATTCTTAATGAACACGGGACAAAAAAAAAGCCATCAAGAAACCCTGATGGCGAAACAAACGCCGAATGAAGAAAGCAAACCAAACATCAAACTAATTGCTCCCGGCATGCCACGCAAAGTTCATCGAGAATAACAAAATGATAAGAAAAGAAAATTTAAAAATACCTTTCTCAACGCCATCGAAATAATATTCATCAAAGGCACCGCTGCGATAAACAAGAATGGCTAACAAAAACACGACCGAGTCGAGTCGAATTGTCAGAACGTGATGACAAAATTTCAGCCCAGTCACGAGGTGTTTAAAAGGAAAAGAGGGATTTGGGCGACTATCGTTCTACTTGGGTGGGAAATTGAACAGCGAATAGAAATGGAAAGACGGTGAGGCACCTACTCCTACCAATCGAATCAGCATAAAAAAAGGGGGTAAAAACAAAGTAACGATGAAATGAAAAGACTCGGATGAGATAATGTATTCATGGAAAAACACGAGACAAGTTCAACTCGTGGGCTCGGGTGTCGTAGAGTGAAGTTAAGTCTTGCTTCGACTCTATTCCGCCAATGATCAAACCAAATCATGCTTTAAAAAATGGCAATCCAATTTTCAAGCTCTCCGAGAGAAACCCATAAAAGCTGGCAAGCGGCCAAGAGGTGTTCAAAATGTAAACGCCGATGAAAAACATCGAATCCCAACCACCGAAAAAACTTGACTCGAAGAAACCCGAATGGCAAATCCCTTTTGCTCCTGTTCCTGGATGATAGCGGAATTCGATGATGCATCTTGGGAACTTTTGCAAAACGGAATTCCATTCCACCGTTTTCTTTGCCATTTTTGTACCCACCCCGTAGAAACATATTACCAAAAAAAAAAAAAAATCATTCTCGAGAATATTCTTTTGTTTCCAAGACGGATCATCTGGGTTACTTCAATACAAATACAAATGCTCCGTCAGCATCTCCTAACACTAACAAAAAACGTGGAGGAAAAAAACACAACAAACAATGAAAACGAATTTTATAAGAGACGAGCGTCAAACAGATGAAAAGCAATCTCGACTCCGACATAAAAAAATAATAAACCCATACACACAAAAAGAACCTGCATGAAAATAAAGAATAAAGCCCCCCCTCCATGTTACGTTTCAACAACACCGAGTCTAATTTACCCTCCTAACATAGACAACGATTTGTTCCAACACTGACTGAGGCGTGTTATTCCATCGACAAAATTCTATCAGCATTTTCACCACGCTCACTAAAACATTTTTATACGTACTCCGCCAAAAAAAGATCTCATTTCACAGTCCCATTTTAAATGATAAAGGTTTCCTTTCTACAAACACCCCCGCAAAGGAAACGAAATTCCACTCTCAACCCCACACAACACGAGCAGCATCCAAATCAGCTTCACTCGACCGCCAAATTGGGAACGAACACGTTCGTTATACGATCCTTCAACTCGTTAAAAAAAATGGCTTTTTCTTAACCACTCGGTGTCTTCGTGGCACCACTCGATTCCTATTAGTTAAAATCGCGCTTAAAGTTTTTAGAAACTTTTTCCCTCGACGTTGGGTTTCAACAAAGGTTATCATTGTCATCATGGCGAAGGCAGAAGCTGCGGCAGATGGCGCTGACATTTCGACCTCCCCACACCCGAGCAGAGGAAACCCTGAGATGAATAGCAACGAGACATTTCTTACAAAAGAACTTCGACCCTGATAATAACGACAGCATTCGCAGTCGTGTCTTGTTTCTTTCACTCACCCATTAAGAACTTACTACATTGCACTTTTGCTGGACTGAAACTTCACTCGGAGGTATTTCAACACGGATGAATATTTACCAAAAAATTTATTTTTGCTACATAGACCTACCCTACCCTCAGTGAAAAATTAAACTTATCTACCAACTTATTTCAAAACACCAAAAACATTCCAGTGACATTTTTGAACAACAAAAGTCCAACTAAAACTGTGTTGAAATTCAGAATTCTTTTTAGTAAACGAAAAACAATGTGTAAAGGATTCGGTTTCTTGATGTCGCGTTTTAATACGTTTAACCTAAACAAGCACACCTATCATATTCATATCCGATAATTAACTTTTTCTATCAAACGTGTTAAAACAGTAACCACGTTTCCAGAGTTTAACGGTTGGACTGGTGAATTTCGCTCCAAACGTCATATAGAGAATCATAATTCAATCTTAATCTGATAAACGCGCGCCAGTTGGGAATTTAAATAGGAGATCGATTTGAAACTTTTGAATACTTGTCCGATGCTATCTTTGACGTGGACAGTCGTTCAACCGCGCGAGCTCATTAATCGGACACCATCGCTTCCGAAAGGTTGTGTTGTGCCATTATTACCTTCAATCGCATTCCACGGTTCGTGTCAAAACCATCGATCCGTTCAACTTAACCTAAAGGCAACTTAATCGTTCGTGATGAAGCCCCTCGCCGATGAATCGATGGAAACCCAATCGAGTCAACGGCAACAACAAAAAACAACGGTGATGGAAATGACTGGTTTTAACCACCTGTGAAATCAACGCCGAGTGAAGGGTAGTAAGTAGTGAATGGTAGCAAGGGGGTCATTTCCACGTTGGCAAACCGTTATCAGGAAGCGGCGCGAGGCGTTATTGACACGGCCCTGCGCTTATCTTTCACGCACCCCCATTAATAAATAATTCAAGAGATGACGCTCTGCCGCCGCCGCGTGTTGTTGAAAGCCAACGATAACGAATCGTCGTTATCATCTCCAGCCCGGCTGCTGCCACCGTGGTTCATATCTCACCACGAGAAGAAGAAGAAAAAGACGGTTCCCCCTTCCCAAATTTAACTAGAAACAACCCTCATCCCTCATCGAGCAATGCACGAAATAGGACAAAATTATCGATTGACTTTAAAAAAAAAAATTCTGCCACATTCTACTTTTTTTTTCACGTTGTCACCCACTCCGTGGCCCCCTTCAAGAAACAGCATGAGTTGTTCCGGAAAGTCACTAAATTGCCATTTTGAAAACTCGACAAACAAGCAAAAAAAAAGTATTAATAAAATAAAAACACGTCCTGCGTGTCTTTCCCCTGAAGAAAACGAACGCCTTAATTTAATTACAACCCTACACTGTCATCTCCAAAAAGTCGAGCACAAGTGACGACGACATGAGGGACGACCATCGACTTTTATTATTCATGGAGGTGAAGAAAAAGTTGGTTCCGCACTACCACGAAAGGCATCTCAAAAAGACCATGTTAAGAAAGGTAATGTCAGCACAGCATGTCGCGTCAAGTTTTTCTGGTGACATCCTTAAAAATTGTCAAGCAAAGTTCTTTCTCAACCATCGCTATAAAGTATTGTCCGCTGATGTCTTATTATTATTACACAAAAACTTCACGTCGTTGGTTAGTGAATGCACTCGGTGTAAGAACTTGCATAAAGTGGAAGGCAAACCCCTTCTTTTGGCAGTATCTAGTAAGGATAAGGGTCGTGCATCTTTTTTATAGTGGGAAAAAGAAAGCAGCTATCGGTCGCGTGGAAGACGAGGGGGGGGGGAGGGGAGGGGACTCTCCTCATCGTAAAAACGAACGCGTTCGCGAATATGCAGTCGACACGAGAGTATCGATAACTGCTGCCTACGTCAGCCCAATCCTTTTTTACTCTTTTTTGCCCCTCGTAAGAAGAAAGTGCTCTTTCACTCACATCCGGCAGAAAAACGGCTACTAGTAAGCGTAGTTATCGATTGACCAAGTAGTAGGTAGACTACACTAACTCGATCTCTTTATCTCGCGACAGCACCAACTTGTTTTCTCAATCTCGTTGTGTTTGTTTTAGTTTCCTCAACGACACCCGGTAATGCGTTTTCTCCTTTCCCCCTGTTGATTATCATAGTCATTCGAGAATTAAACCCCCGCCGAACGCTAACGTTCCAATCTCGACAATCAGGGACCACTTTAGCCGTCAAGTTGATTATTATTTTATTTTAACCCGTTGTTGGTTGACTAAACAGAAGCTGGAGAGTACATTTTCCAATATCGTACTCCCCGTGTGTCAACAGAACCGTAATGATAGACAAACAGCCCCCAGTAAAGTGAAGCTAAGTGATGAGTTGATGGGTTGTCGGCTATTAAGAGCGTAACGAATTACGCATCGAAAGCACCGAACTGCGAAAATAGGTCATCCTACCAGTGGAAAATTAAAATAGTCTTAAATCATCATTCGTGAAACGCTTATCTTCTAGTTTAAAACAATGACTTGGAAGATAAAATAACAATAATGTTATTACAATGACATCGAGATAATGCTGCGCAGCTACTATAACAACGACAATAAACAAGCGGTAAAAGATAGACACAAACGGACCAAGTGAAATTTTTGTGTATTTAGTCTAACATTAAAAAACAAACTTGGATTAAAATGAGCGTCTATGACATTAAAAAAACCAAATAACTAATGTCGCTCATCTTTTGACAAACAATACAAATTGTAAGGAAAATAGTTTCGAAGCATCCTCTCGAGACTTGTTTCGTCCAAGTTTGTCTTCTCTCACAACAACGAAACCGGATGCAACAAATTAAACAAAGCCACGCTGTTATTCCAAAAAATCACACAAATTAAGTAAACAGTGCAACGAAGACGACTCGCTTTGTCTAACGTTTTACACTTTTTTTCAGTTTGGAAAAGTGAAACGAGAGAATCTTACTGCAAAGCTCCCCCGTCATTTGCATGGTAATGACTAACGACTCGGTATCTTCAATCTCGTTTATCAAATTTGGTCGTCGGTCGATCCTCGTTAAGAGAAGACGACGACTGAGACGACAAAGTAATTGTTGTCTAAGTGGCGTATAATTCTCGTCGTCACCCCTTTCTTTCCTCACCGAGGACACGAAACAGCAATCGATACCAACGCCAGCTGTTCCTCCAACATTCCAACCTCATTTTTTCCTTCTCTCCACACGACCAAAAACACTCTCGTGAGAATGAATACCATGTAACCCGAGCTCGAATTCAAATGCCCCACAGCATCCGCGTCCTTCTTCTTCTAAAAAGTGTCAATAAACAAGAAGTGGTTTTGATTGACAACTCGTAAAGTCAACCGCTGAAAGGGGAATCCCTCATCTATGACAAAAAATGGAAGAAACCGACTTGTAAAGTGAACACTCGAGCGATCCGACAAGCTCTGTTTTGAACTGAATTGTAGTGGTCACCAACGAGAACTTTTAAAGATACGGTGCACACTGGAAATGACAAGTTAAATTTTCAAAACATTTATTTTTTCAAAGTGATTTTTACACAAGCGCCAATAAAGAAACCGTTATTAAATTTTATTTCAAGGCACCGAAGTGTCACATCACAACGTCAATCAATGCGAGTCGTTACAACACAAATGGATTTTCAATATACCATTAACAATTGTTAATAGCCAACTAAAAAATGTTTCTTACTTTTAAAAAACTTTGGTTCAGAAAAAAACCCATCTTCAGCTTTCCAAGTGTGAAGAGCTGACACGAGGAAGCTTTAATTTGTGTCAATCTCCGACACGGATAATGAAGTTGAATTGGCAAAGACAGGTTAATGGATGACGGCGAGTGAAAAAAAATAATAAAAACATGAGAAAAAAAGTCTTGTTGAGCCAGAACAGACAATGATGAAGCTGAAGCAGCACGAGCATTGTGGCCTTTTTTTCCATTGGCAATCGACCGACGTCGGCGACCACCAAAGCCAAGAATTTTCACAAGACGCACAGATGACGATCACCACCGGACCCTTACCGAGTTTCGATTCAATTTTTTTCTCTTTTGCTGTTTTAAAAGCGGTGGAACCGAGACAACCTTTGTCATTTTATCTCGTCTAACACTTACCAATGTCATCGAGAGATTGCCTTACTAAGTCGGGAATGGGGGCTCAAACTTTTAAACGGGTCAGGGTCGAGAACGTGAAACGTGAGTTTGGCGACATTCATTTACGTCATTACACCATCCTAAAAATCTTATTTTTGAAAATGAAAAACCGAACACAGCCAAAAATAGTATAGTTTGGTACTCTAAAGACTAATCGGTACTGTTTCCATAAACAAAGCGTTTAAATGAATCGCACTGCGAAACTTCTAATCGAGTCTATCCCTAATCGTCAAAGCTGTTTTTCAAAATAAATGTGATTTTGTGAGATTGGGGTTTCTGGAAACTTTTACCGTTATAAATAAAACCACATTCGGGAAAATTTATCGCCTAGTCAATGTAGCACAGCCAATGAGGTCATGATACCCAATTTAGGATGGTGCCCTTAAGCTCTAAAAATGAATGGTGTTCGAAGTGTCCTAAATCACAACCTACAAATCCCCGGAGACTCTTCATCTTCTACCATCAATCGAGCCTTCGAGCGAAACCACGCGTTCACGTTATTTATTTCTTTTCCACTCATTTCTGTAAAACGAAAATAAAATCATCCAAAAAATCTTTGTTTCTTCGCAGAGGTGAAACCGTAAACATGTTTTCTTCATCTTAAACAACGTGTAGGAATTTTTTTTGTTGCCCCCAACCCCCCCAAAAAACAAACCTCTAAGCACCCATCCTCCTTAAAAAATAAAAATTTTTTTTATTCCGAGCTGAAAGCAGTACCATTCGTATAACAACCCCAAGCACCCTCATTGACGCAGGATTTGTTTCGAGAAAATTACCTGTTTTTTTGGCTACAGTATTTTTTCCCCGGGTCTTACGATGAACGAGATAAGAAAACAAAAGGACGAGAAAAATAAGAAAGCAACGTGGGTGGGGAGGGGTTACTCGCCACATCCGAGATAAATCCCTTCTCCTCCCTAATTATGCCATTTGCTTTCAATTTATTTTAAACTTGTTCAATTTTAATTCCTTTTCCACTCAAAGTACCAAACAAAGGCGCTAAACATAGCGGAAAAGCATAACCGTCCGTCAGCCATGACGCCACCTTATGACAAGTTTTACGTTTATCGTTTAATTTAATAAAAACACCACGCGCAACGGTATCTTTAAATAGATATTATAACAAAGTTTCATCCCAAAACCATTACTTTTAATATTAATATAATATAATGAAAAAGTATCCATCCAAGCGTAACACCACAAAACTGTCACAATTAACGTTCTACATGATAATAATAATAATGAAAAAACAATATATAAAAAAAAGCAAATTGCCCAAACTAATTGGATGATGTTCACCTCCGAAACAGTTTCCATGCGTCGAATTCTTAGCGTAAAAGTTGCGAGAAAAGAAAGTGAAAAGGAACGTTAATAGCCATTTTTTTCCTCCTCGCGCGGTTCGCCATTCTCTTTTTCGCTTTTGCTTCCACGTTTAAGAGATTTATTTCCTCCAAGGAATGCCTATCCACACCTTATTATATTTGCCATGGTAACTCGTCGTGAGCTTTACTTGGCTTTTTAGTGGCCCACCCGAGACTCTTTCTAAATAAACTCATTACACTACCCTTCAAACGTGATGTATACTACCTCGTTATTCATCAACTTTTACTATACTATACAATAACAATAAAACCACCACCCTTTTACTGCCAAAAAATGTTAACCTAAAAGAAAGAAGACATAAAAAAAAGACAACTTTCTATAGCCCCGAAATGCTCTTTCCTTGTCATCATGTGTCACGCTTTCTATTAAGCACCCTTTTACAACTTTTACACTATAAAAAAAAAAAATGTTTCAGCTAATGAGCCGTCTTTTTAATTCCAAAAAATCTTCTAATGAAACGTGTAAAATCAGCCAAGAAAAAATGGTTATAAAAAAGTAAAGTAATCTCGCTGCTCGATCAAGATGATTAATGAATCGATCGAATTCCAATTCCTTTCCTTCGGGGCGTCTTAAATCTGTTTCTCCCCCATCTTTCTCTCTCGCTCTCAAAAAAGTTTTTTTCCCTCCCCTAATAGAATCGCTAGAAATGGAAAGACAAAAAACGAAGGGTAGGCTTGGCTGCACTAATCTTGTACATTGACCGCCTAAAGGTTGGCTTCTCGCAGTGCGTCTAACTAATGCAGTGAAGCAAAACCTAATCGACTAAGACCAAGTTAGACAGACACACTAAGACCAAAGTAAACAAAGGTACGCATCCGGCTGCTAATCACTGAAACGGGGTGCTACCTTCAACACGATTTTGTTGATACATAACCTCAACCATCGATCCTCGTTTCGTATCGAACCAACCTCATAAGAACATTCATAAAATGCTTTCTAAGCAAACATTTTATATTATTATTATTTTATTTATCAAGTTCCATGCACAAAACATGACATACATGATGTAAAAAAGTGAATTAGTGAAAAAAAAAATCAGAAAATAAAATTCATAAAAATGTACACTCTTTTCTTGTTTTGAAAATTACAACGAACAATTCATTCGTGTTGGTGAAACTGCCCAACGTCTCCTCAACGACCCCACTTACCGTCTTCAAATTTTACTTAGTGCGAATTTCGATTTATGCAAAATAAAATTTGTAATGTTTGTTTGTGGTACATTGGATTATACAACTTGCAGATACGTTAAATTCCCAGCTCACTCACAAACTCAACAAGGACTCACGTGTGAAGTTAATATAAAGAGTATAATAAAGTCTGACTGTGGAGCATCCCGCAAAAATACGACAGCACCGATGGTTACGAATTAGCTGCCAAACTGAAAGCTGATCTAGCTCACGGCCTACGGTAGGTTATTTGAAATTTTAATCATACAATTTTATGGTCTTTGTTATATGGAACCTTTTTAATACAAATGACCATCTTTTTTTTAATTTTTATTTTATTCATAAAACGATTATTTGCAATCGAACATAACAAAGAGGAAAACTAACCAGTAAAACACATAACAAATGACAAGCTAGTCGGTGTGAAGCACGTGATTATACAGTCAATTTTTTTGTATTTTTGTGTGTATATGTGTGTGTAGTTGGAAGTTTTCAGATTCTGAACGGTAGGTTATTCCAGTTTTCAAAAGCACAATGAGGGTGATTTTTGTATTGAGTAAAATGTGTTGACTTAGCGTGTTGAAATTTATAACAAGTGACTATTCTTTCATTGTTGTCATTAGTGAATTTGGTACTGTAATAATGTAAGGTGTGGGATGAATCAATAATTATTAAATATAATTCTTTCAACTGGTGGTATTTAGTATGTTGAGTAGTTTTAATAGTGTTAGTTTTTTTTGAAATGGAAGTGTAGGGGGAATAGCCATAAAAAGGATGCGAATTTCTCCCTATATTATGTCTCACTGCAAGACTTACCACTATAATTCCACGCACAAAGCCCGTGAAAAAGCAGTTTCCGGTTGTTGCCTCTCTCCCTATATTATG
>JAQIWH010005576.1:0-14388 GCA_034695005.1 Cryptops parisi | reverse complement strand
TCGAACATTTCGAACGAGTCCCATTTCTTCTGAACGAGTTTGGACGAGCCTAAACGCTGATTTGCACGCCTCTAGTAGCCACAGATATTCTGGGTTGATATTTTTAAAATCGTGTTTCGTTGATATTTCTTGTTTGAAATTATTGCAACACTACAGTGGTCAAAAAAGCTTGATTGTTTTTGATTTAATTTCATTCTATACACAGTTGAGGAGTTGGGTGGAACGATGGTGTAACTCAAGAAATGTAGTTTTGAGAAAACGGGCAACTTTTTGAACTTTCAAAATTGGGATTTAGAAAAATTCCTGTCAACTGTATGTTTATAGAAGCAAAATGAACAGGTTTTGCGAAAAATCTGTTAACTTTAGTCCACAGACCTCAAGGTAGAGGCTAATTTAAAAATGCAATTACGTCGTTATTTTTCCAGATATCGTGCTAAATTTATAAATGCATTTACGTCGTTTTTCCAAAGATCGGTATCTTTTCCATTGTTTTGGAATTGAAGCGACAAAAAGAAAGAAATCACAAAAAAATTTTAGATTCACAGGAATTGCGTTCTATATGCTCGCTCCAAAAAGTCCAAAAGTGCAAATTATAGGCAACCTAATGTTTTTACGCTATAGACTAGTCTAAAACGATTCAATATATGCAATTTAAGGAATAAAGATGTAAGTGGATTTAATCGTGTTTTTCCATCCAACTCCTCAGTTTCAACTTGATCCATCAGTGGAAAATCAGTTAGGACCAACTCACACCTTGTCTTCTGCCACAAGTCGAATGTAGTCCCTGTCTTCTCACCTTATTAGGAAACTTTTTCAACTGCTCACATTTCTAAACAATGCTTAGACAATGACAATGCTTAAACAATGCTTAGACAATGCTTTCCTACATTCAGTATTAACATCGCTAGAAACGGTTCCAACAGCATTAGACCCATTTTCTTGTTGCATTTTGTCGATAAGCACGTAAGGGTGTAAAGTGTGAGCGGGTTTCTAACAGATTCTGCACTGACCGATAAAGTTGAAATTGAGTATAGTGAGAGTAAAGTGTCATTTGATGCTGCACAGCCAATGGCTCTTAAGTAGCAACGACCATGCTGTTCAGCCAGTGGCTAAATGTGTTTTGCTTGTCATCATGAAAACAGTTACACATTAGCTTTTTATTATTGTATTATTACTGATTATTGTTAGATTTTGATGATTTTTATCTTTTGATTTTCTGATTTCACTGTTTGTTTTAAAAAATATATGACATTTTGTTCTCTCTTTGTTTTTCTTTTGCATGTTTCCGATTATTTTATCGACACGTTACCTTTTTTTTTTTTTGTTGGCTGTATCCGTCGCAACGCTACACCAAACTTTTTTTCATGCATGCGGTCGATTGATCCTATATTTTTCTTTTTTGTTTTTTTTTTCTTTTATTTTTCTGTCATCACGATTCTTCACCACCACCACCACCAATCGTACAAACAAAACTACGATCATCCCTCCCCCCTCAAAAAAAAAACAAAACACATATCAAACCATCATCATCCACCAGTGGTGCCTTCGTATTATGTTACAGTGAAGTATCTCCGTGAGGTGACGCCGTACTTTCGAAAAGCTTCCATCCTCGCCGAAATTGGTTGGGAACTGCCGCACGGCTTCCTCGTCGGCAAAGACGACAACAAACTGACTTCGCTGTTGTCCTCGAGACCCGACACGAAACTCGTTCCTCTGACTCTGTGCTACCTGTCGCGCGGTTTCTCGCAACCCGATCCGGACATGAGGACCGTAGAACTCTGGTCGCCCGACATGAAGCATTTGTGTTTGCTGCGCTGCTCGGACGCGACCGAAGCGACAGCTTGGTTCAATGCAATCTACTCTTGCGTCGTCAGCCTAATGCAGCAAGCGCTGATGGAAGCCAATCAACTGTTGGCCGAACTGCTGGACAGCAACGAAATCAAACACATGGGCTGGATGGCCCAAAAGGTGAGTTCCGACGCTTTTGAAAAACGTCAACGTACAACTTAGGGTGTTTTTTTACACACTTTATATCAGTTGAGTTGAGACGGGGCAACATCTGGAAACAAATATTAATTTCAAAATTTGCATTTACTTTCAATTACTATCACTCACTTTATATTATTAGTTTCAGTTTTTAATGAGTTGTCAAGTGAGCTGAGACATAGGGTGACATCTAGTGATAAATAGCAATTTTAAAATACGTATATTTTTATTTATTATCATTATTATTTACACTAGTGAATACCTTATCAAAAAATGATGGGAAAGATTTTGTCTGGTTTTTCTTAAACAATTCATTGTTTTAACTTTCACAATATTCATTACAGTTAGAGTATCAAATTTTGGTATTTTCACACATGGTGGCGCTTACATGTCTGGTGAGGAGGAGCGCTCTAGTCTTATGTATAGTTAGATACCGTTTAAAATTGTTTTGATTGTGGGTTGAGGTAATGTCATGAGCGCTGGAGGAGTTATGAGTTGATATACAGGGTGATTCGTTATATGATTCGGCAAAACTTGACAAGATGGTAGAGGGCACTAAAAGAAATTTCTCAATGTTTATATGGCATTTTTGCATTGTTTTGATGTGTAGCATGTGTGCTTAAAATTTTGGCAGACTTTACTTTAACACCTTGTATATATACGTATGGCACAATGTGCAAAATGTTTTCTAAAAAATAAAATCATTTTAATTTATTTTGTTTTTGGTGATTATTCAAGATTCAAGACGACAAAGGAAGCATCCAATGGAAGCCAGTGTTCGGCGTCATCACGGAAAAAGATTTTCTCATGTACGAAACCGTTCCATGGACGAAGGATTCGTGGGCGTCACCATCTCTGAGTTATCCACTCATTACGACCAGGTACGTCGGTCGTTTGTCGTTAATGTGATGTTGCGTTTGACATTTGATTTTATTTTGGGGGGGTTTCACTCGTTTCTAGATTGGTCAATTCCAGTTCCAGTCGTCACGCCAGTTCAATGTTATCGGGTGTGAACGACGTCATCGTTTTGTCCACTCGGACGGGAACTCGACACGGAGTGGAAATGCACATGTTTCGAGTGGAAACGCATCGAGAGTTGGCGACGTGGGCTCGGAATCTCGTTCAGGGTTCTCACCACGCGGCACTGAACGTTAAAGAAATCACATGTCGTGAGTTGATACAAAATTTGTTGCTAGATGTACACCCTGTGGATTATATTATTTTTGCATTATTTTCATATTTTATTTCAATTTTTTGTTAATTTTATATTTTTTGTTCGTTTTTTGTTTCTAGCTTGCACGTGGAAAGGTCAGGAATCGGAATTAGCTCTTCATTATGAAGAAGGGTTCACGTTGAGGGACACGACGCATATGGATGACAATTGTCGGCAAAGGGTGTTGTGGCATTATCCGTTCGAACGTCTTCGAATGTCAGCCGACGACGGTAATCACACGCTGTGGTTGGACTTCGGTGGCGATGATGGAGAACATGTAAGTTATAACGACCGTGCTATTCAGATTAATAAAACTAGTCAATATCGATTTGTGAGTGACCATGAAAATGCACCATATACTGTTGTCGGTCAAATGAACCTTGGAATTGGTTGACATTTTTTAAGTTTTTTATTTATAATAATACTTACCCAGATCTGTGAATGCGCATGTCATAAATGCTGCTTTTTCAGCATCCTGTCACTAGATGGAGTTGGTTGTAAACGTAAAAAGTACCAATATGTTAATTTTGTAGTTACGAATGCGAAAGTTTGTATTACTAACTCCATTCCACTTCTAAGTTTCATAATATTTTTTTAACATGTTTTTTGACATTTGAATACGTCGTCGTCGTATTTTATAGGTTTTTATTTTAATTTTTCAATTTCAGGAACTCGATTTGCATTCATGTCCAAAGCCAGTCGTCTTCATTCTTCATACGTTTTTATCCGCTAAGGTAAATCGTTTAGGTTTGTTTGCATGAATGTTGAAAATGTCCTCTGCCAGCAAAAACAAAAAAAGACATTCTTATATATATAATATATATATAAATAAATATTTATATATATATAGTAATAATAATATATATGTGGCATGAGCTTATCGTTTCCATATATCAGTTAAAACGAACTGGTTCATAGGGAACAAAAAAATATAATGCAATATATTAAATGTCGGGATTGGTGCGAAAAAGTTGATGATTTTTGCTGCTGAAATAACCTTCAATTCGTGTTTTGTTTGTTTTTAATGTAATTTTTGTTTTTTAAAAACAAAACGTACTCTGAAAAAAAAAATAATCCCCATATTTTAAAAGAAAACATATTTAAGCATGACGATAATGATTTACGCACTTTTTTAATACGTCTATATCTCACTATGTGTCGCTCGAGACATTTTTTGTACGTATATATATTTAAAACGAATCGAGAGAAAAAACAAAAAGGACTTCTAGTTTTGTTATAACATATTTTATCGACGTCGTTTTTACTTGTGAAAAAAGAATAAATACAAAAGAATTTTTTTATAACTTCTTACCTTTTTACACTTGCTGAACTTTTTTGGTTAGTGGCAGGCCTGACATTTTCTAAGACGGAATGCCATTTGCGACGAAATGTTTGTTCTACTACTACTACTGCGGATAATTTCGTGAAGAAATAATGTGTTTACGCAGAAGTCGGATTATGAATTTTTTGTAATTGAGAGCATGAAAAAAAATGGTGCGATGTTTTTTGAAATTTTTTGTTTTAACTGCAATTTAAAAAAAAAATAAATTATGCATATCATTGGAAAAGATAAAAACATGTTAGTTTTTTAGGTTGTTTGTTGTATATGGAAAAAATGTTTGTCAGTGATGCTTGAGCTTCACTATATTTTTCAAAACTAGAGGGCGATAAAACACCATTTGCAAGAAAATAATGGCAGATCTTTTGAATCCTTTGTTGGTAGCGGAGCGTGGTTTCGATAAACGAACCTCTGCTACCAACAACAGTATTTGCACGAGCTCAAAAAAGATTTTTACATTTTTAAATCAGTTTTACATATGTCAAGTGTATCATGCTTTATCTGAATTTTGTTTTTTAATTAAGATTAAAAAATAGATCGAAAAATGCATTTTATTATAATTACCAAGTTTCAACTTGCAAATCTTTTTTCTTTTTGATATCTGCGAATCCGATTTATCGCATTTCTTGAAACATATCTGTTACCATATCACGTTTTGTATAAAAAAATCTGTATTCAATACGGATCAGTATATATCATTCCATTATTTCGTAAATGAATCATCGTTGATTTGACGTTAACATTTCCTTGTTCGTTAACTGCCGCTTTCATTTTTCTTTTAAATTCAAATTTTTTATTCAATAAGAGTTGATTAACATGGCAATTTTGTTAAAGTTTTTTCGATTTTGGATGATTGTTGATCAATCGTGATGTTTGGATTTTTCGAACTGGATTTCAACTGTCGGGAACAATTTATTTCCATTTTACGTCATCGTCGATTACGTTGAGAATGTAAACGTTACGTTACGTTGGTTATTTTGTATTCTATAGCTGGACTAAGAACTATACTCGACATTCATTGCTTATACATACATTTACTTTGTACTTATACCAGTATGCATTTATGGTGCTTATTTTTTAACGTCCTCACATATCCAATCAATATTTTCGAAACCGTTATTCTCAGGTGTATATCGGTGATGTTATTAATTTTTCATTTTATTTGATTTTTTAAACATTCCTTGCAAAAATGTTAACGATACACTCGGGTACGATAACCGATTATTGGCTAGGAAATTGTCACTTGTGTTAAGCACCAGCCGCCGGTATGTAGATTCCGGTTTATGTTAGATATAACGAACAAAATTGATTTAATGTTTTAATTAGTAGGTAACCTGTGCTGTAGCATGTCATCAAAAAAAAAAAACTCGTGCTGCTCCTATGGCAATGGCTGGTGTTTAACACACAGTTTCTTATACACCTAATAATGTTGATGTTGAATAAGTTTTTAATTTTTGTTTCGATTATTGTTGAAAGCAGTAGTTATTTGATGGTGTTTAGCAAAACGTACGAAAGTTACCGTGTCGCGAATTTATTTTGGTGAATTTCGGCTTTCTGAAAATTTGTGCGCTAAACAAAGAAACGATCGTTGCAATATGAACATTGTTGGCTACCGTTAACGATCCGAGCATTGTGAAAATTTTGTATAAAAGATATATTGCTTTTTAAATTTTGTATTTTAACAACATATCCGAATGCTTAGTTGATGGGTACGCAAACGTGCTTCACGATTCATATCAATATTGTAAATTGGCGACGACGAAAGGATTTTCGATTTTTTGTTTTGTTTATATAAAATGTTGGAGAATTTATTGTGGAAGATTCATTTTAATTTAGTTTTGATTTTTTTAAACAAACCTTTATAAACGTGTATTCAATGTCAATCGCCATCAAAAGATCATCCATGACGTCGACGTGTCTTGTCAGCAATACTGAAATTCCTGTCAAAAATGCCCACTTTCCTGTTTTTTTATATTAAAATAAATAAATACCGATTTAAAGCGAAGATTCTTGTTGCCGACGTTTTATTTAGTTTGAAATCATGCATCAACATTTTCAGCGCATTCAAACGCTTTCTTGTTTATCATTTTAAGCATCGTCGACAACGATCGTCCGGGACCGCATTCGTACGTCGACGGATAGTTGGTGCCTTGCGTTCGCTCGTATAAGATGTGCATGGTTTGTTCCCATTTGACGGGTCTGCTGATTTGTCGAACAAGCCCGTCGGCGATGTGTTTGGTGTTCCTGTACATTCTGCCGTCGATGTTGGAATGAACGGGTATCGAAGGCAAGTTGATTTTCACTTTGTCGATCACTGCACGAAGTCCCGGTTCGGCAGGGAGCATGAGCGGTGTGTGGAACGCTCCGCTGACGGGAAGTTGTTTGTAACGCAAGATGCCGAACTCGCTGGCGTGTTGTTTCAGGAACTGGAGGGCCTAAGCGAGAGATGTATGTCGTTAGTGTGGAACGTTTTACACGCAGGTTTAAACTAGTCTAGTTACTTACCGCTTCGTGTCCTGAAATCACTTTGCATTCGGGACTGAGGAAATTGGCTACGCGGCAACAGGCATCGGGAATTCCGTTATGTTTGCACCAATCTTCGGCCATGCTGCACGCATATTTGATGTGGGATTTATGGTTGACGAAGACGGTCATCATTCCGCTAGGGACGAGTTCTGAAGCGGATTGCATAGCTTCGGCTCGGACTTTGACGATTTGAAGTGCTGAAAGAATGACGTCAATGTAAAGTCGCATACCATAAGGTGGCGCCACTTTCTTGTTAAACCTTTTCTATATACCTCCAACTTTTATACAAGTTTAAAAGTTGGAGGAACACAATTTGCTTCACAAGTAAAATTATTATGTAGCAAAAACAAGATTTTTACATAAAAACTCCGTTTTTCAAGCACAACCTTTTATTTGGTGCACTCCAGTGAAGTAGTGAAGTGACTCAGTACAATGGCAGACTATAGTTGAGCGTTTAATTTTCTGTATTTTACCAACAGTTTTTTGTAATCTCGTTAACTGATCTTATGCCAACCCAAATTGAAAGATTTATATAAAAAGCAGATCGGAGCGTAAGCAATGCCTTACCAGGTAAAACCGATCTTTATATACCGTAAAGTCGTAATTAACGCGACCTGGATGTCTCCAAATTTAACGGATCAAATTATCACGCAGGATTAATTAGCATTGGACGCGTTACCTGCGTCAAAAGAAATCGAGCCTGCAAAAACGAGAGCTGCAATTTCACCGACGCTAAATCCTGCCGTCGAAATGCATCGTTCGATTGCCTGTAAAAAAATAAAATTAAATTATCACCGTAACTATTGTATCAAAATTTTTTGGCACTTGTTTAAAAAATCGAACCTCTGGGTTTTCGACTTTGAGCTTCTGAACCGCGGCTAAAGACGTTACGAGAACAGCTGGCTGCGAATGTACGGTCCTGTCGAGCTCTTCTTTGGGACCGTGCAAACATAGTCTTTTGAGATCGTAACCCAAAGCGGTGGACGCCATTTCGTACATTTCGCCCACCAAAGGATAGTTGAATAAATTGTGGCCCATCCCGACGAACTGACAACCCTGGCCAGGAAACAACATGATCGACGTCGTTCGAGGATCGTCTTCGGGTCGATTGGATAGATACGCTTGATCGCGTAACGGATCGACGCTGCGAGGATAACTTCTAGCGGACATGGTATCGTTCCAGTCGACGTCCGCCATCGAGTCGTTCAAGGTTCTCGCACGTCTCGAAATGTGTATGAAGGCGGCATTTTGTTTTACGCGACAAAGTGACCGTGTCGCGTAATGTTGTCGTACAGTTAAAAGCACTGGTCTTGATGTAAACATTATTATAAGGATAAAAACAATAAACTAATAATAGTAATGTAATGCTGTCATTGACATTAAGGTATACAGATAGTTCTTTTTCACACCATGTTCATTCACACTTAGTTTTGGGTATTGTGAATAATTTGAAATTAACTGGATGATGGTTGGTTAATCATTTAACATTTTAACTATTTCACGAAACATTCATTTAACGTCACCGATGTTTTCTTTTCACACAACGTATTTGTCACAAATCAAGATACAATATTCAAGACCGTCGAGGCTAGTTGACGAAAACTTTTAGCTTGATTTTCAAACTAAATTTAATTATGAAAACGAAAAATTGGCATAATTTTATGGTTATAAAATTTATAATTGTAATATCTAATTTATATTTTTCGAAGTGCTTATTTTGACCCGACTCAGAATAAGCTGCCTATATTTTTATTAAGGAATCGGTCCTGTCTATAGTCAAGTATGTCGCAATGTAAACAAAATATTATATTTTTTTTAGATTAATTTAAAATTTTTTATGTAATTTATTAATCAAATTTATAAATTATAATTTTAAAAATTATGGTAGTTCTATCATATAAATTTAAACAAATTAAATTTATAAAATCAGTAATAGTAGAGAGCTTTCCTGTCACTAACATTCACCGCGTCGTGACGTCACGATTTAAAATGTTTCCTACAACTTCAAATCTTTTGGGGGTTGTGTTCGCTCGTTGCTTCGTAACTATGGCTATTTAACATCTTAAAAGCTTTTGATGTGAGTATTAACGAGTTTAATATAACAAAATAATCTTCTCAACTATATAATTGAACTGTTTAATTTGTTTTCAGTGCAGTAATCATGGCGACAGTGATTCGTGTCAAACGGCGCATATCCGAAGAGCCAGCCGAAGCTTTGATGGTTCAATGTAAACGAATGAAACCTTGTGATGATGAAGCTTCGATTCCTGTTATTGAACAAATTAAAAATTGTTTCACTTTTGCTGGCACGGTTTCTAGTAAGGTAAACAATCAATCATTCATCTTTTTGATTGATTGATGGAAAAAAAAATAACCAAATAAAAGAATTTTTATTCACATTTCAGGATGAGGTAATTTCTCGATTCCTATCATCGGCTAAACCGAAGTGCAAAAATGTGAAATCGAGAACGGTCGACATCGCAACGAAGTTACGCGACGAATCCAAATCGAGCATCGAAAAGCGAAGGTACGTTATTATTGTATGCAACTAGGATTGATTATACAGGGTGTTCATGTTTTTATTCCGTGTTCAAAAAAAAAACAAGGAATGAGATTGTAGTCACCCTGTATAAACTTGTATATCAAAAAAACCGTTTGGTTACCTAGGTTCAAACTAGTAACCACGCATCGTGGTTTGGATGCCAACGCATTGCAGGAGCTTGCCAAAGAACAGGAATCATCGGAGAGCGACGCTACCAATGCCGAAATTCAAAAGTTCTTCTGTCTTCTAGACGTTGTCGAAGATGACGACATTTCGGAAAAAGAATCGCCCAAAGTAAAAATCAATCTTTTACGATTATGATTATATTTTTTTTCGACATCGTTTAATAATCATATTTTTTCCATATAGTCTGCGGAACAGGAACCGATCACTTGCAACGGCGTTCCTATGATACGAAACAAAGCAGCCAAGCAGCAGACCAAGTCGGAAGAATACGTCTACGATGTTTACATCGACGATTGGAAGTGGGACGATAACATTTTACAGCAGTCCGTAACGTAAGTTTCTTTTACCGTATCGTTTTCTATTTTTTGTTTTATATGTAGAAAATGATAAACTGTAACGATGGTTTAAAGGATCCAAGCCAGCGACAACAACGATCTAGTCCATGATGATGATGGCGAGGACTACATCGCAGACGACGATGAAGACAGCAATGACGAGAATTACTACAAGAACGACTATCCCGAAGAAGATTCCGATTTTGAAAATGGTAAGTTATGTTTAAAATATTAACACAGTTAGTCCTTCCGTATTTAGCTAATTAGTTAGCGTTGTCTTTGGATTCACTTTTTAAAGGCTTTTATATTTGGTTCACTTCATCTGTTTTACATTCAAATTTTGCGATCGATCTTTCACTCCGTTTCCGATGTTCAATCGACTTGAAATTTTGCATACTCGTGTATTTACGAAGATAATTTAATATTCTATCGAATTAAAGTATTTGTTCCCCTCCTCCCTTTTTATTGGATTTTAGACCTTAATAGACAGTTTATATAAATTTTATTACATTTTAGACCTTAATAGATAATTTTTTATATATTTTTATTTTTAATTAAAATTGTAGACCTTAATATAAAATTTTTCTAAATTTTTTATTATATTTTATACCTTAATGGACGATTTTTTTTACATATATTAGATGTTTTGTATTAAATTTTAGACCTTTACATGTTTTTTTTTTTTATAATGTTGAAAATATTTTTTTTATTAAATTTTTGACTTTATTATAGTTTATATATATAATTAAAATATTTAGGCAGTTTTTTTTTATTGCCTAAATTATAATAAATTGTCAAAATTATATTTTACGAATATAATTTCATGGTTTGTTTTATTTATGTTGACAATTTTATACGTTCACAGATCATGACTATTGGGGTGGTTATGACGACGAAGACGCTGTTAAGCAATTGGCCGATTTTCATCTTGGTAAGCAACAAAATTGTTCACTTTTTGTTGAGGGCTCCTGAGTTTGCTTCCCTGTTATACTGTACTTTTTTTTGCCCATAAATTTCGATTTTGCTAGTAGGTTGCTGATTTGTTTAGTGAATGCCTTCAGCTTTTTAAATCGTAAATGGGACTGATATTAAAAAAGTTAATAATTGGATGACCTTGAAAAATGACATTCAAGATCACACACAGTAAACCCATGGCTTCGATGACCGTAATTTTCATGACGAAAATAAAAGACAAACAAATTCTTTTTTAAGAATATTCGTTTACGAAAATCGCATACGTTTTATGCGATTTTTTTTCAGTAATTTGATATACGATTTAGGCAAGTTTTGAGTAATTTTATTTTTAATTTTTTGTAAGTTTCGATTTATACAAATTTAAATTTATACAAATCAAAATTCGCATTAATGTAATTTATACAAAATTAAATTAATGCGAGTTTTAAGACTTAATTCCATTTTTAGATTACTGCAAGATTTTGACTTGTGAATTTGAATTTATGCGTTTTTCATTTTATGCATTCACAAATGAAGCTAATATAAAGCATATAAAAGACTTTTTGATTCACTCACAAATCCAAATAAGTCACCGTACCCATGGCTGATATACATTGCAATAATCGAGTTGGGTGGAAAAACTAGTATCTATAGCCATAGACACTCTTCTACTACTGGCTGGTGCTTAACACACAAACACCTTTGTTTGTATTTCAGATAGCGATGACGAAGACGACAAACTGATCCATTCGAAATTGGATAAAGATCTCGACCTGTCGGGCTCAAGCTAAAAGGGAAGTTGAATTTTTGGTTAATTTATCAACCCAAATGAATTTATTTCTTTGCATGTTTTACGTTCTGAAGTTCTGTATATATAGATATATAAAAAGCGAAAAAAAAATTTGACGATGTACAGATATATATATTTCATGTATAAAAAAGTTTTTCGTTTTATAAAAGTTGTTTTTTTTTCCAGTTTGCATGAAAAGTCTTTTTTGTTTTAGCTTGAAATTATATTGACAGCAATCTCCGTCCTTGCGTGTTTATCCGCTCCCAGTTTTTTGCCGTTGACGACCAACACGAGCGGACTATTCACTCGAATGTTTCGAAACTTGATATCCTAAAAGAAAAATGATATACGTTAGAAAAACGAATAACCGACAAAAAAATGTTATTTTTGGTACTGTGCTTTTGTTTGCAAACAAAATTTTAAATGTATTTGAAATGTGGAGAATTTTGTATTAAGTGTTTATTAGGATGGATCCGTTTTAGACTCTCAACATTGAGTGGTCACTAAGATGAGGAAAGTAAATACAGTGGAATCAGGTTATTGCGATCACTTTAAAACCAGTGCATTTTGATAACATTATCTGTGATAACCGGATTTCACTGTATGTAGTTAATCGTCAGCAACACACACTGAGGAAAAGCATCATTTTCAAGTATCAATATCTCGGAATTGACACATCAAAATTTTAATAGAATCAAATATTTTGTGGACCCATGTCTTGATAAACTACAGGGGGTCCCAAAAGTTTTCATACATAGGTAATGTGCATTTTCGGGTTTAAGAATGATTTTGACCAAACAATAACATGTACAGGGTGTCCCAAAAACCACCATAAGGAAGATTTTAACACTCTTTAAAAAATGAAACTTATTTCCTTTGAAATTTAAGGATATACCTAGAAAGCATATGTATTATTACATATGGAGACTTTTGGGACATCATGTATGTGTAGTGAACTATAAATAGGCCTATAATTTTATTGACAACAATATTGTCTCGACAATATATATTTATATAAATATTTATAACCTGCAATATTTTTAAAAAACGTCAACTTTTGTTGTCAATGTCGAATTGACATCGATCCATCAAAATTTAATAGAATAAAATGTTCCGCGGACTATGTCTATGTGTCAAATTTCATCTTTCTGGGACATCGGGAAGTTTGTCAGAATAGACTGTAATAAAATGTTCAATCAATTGAGGAGTTGGGTGAAAACGGTATAAATTCACTTACATCGTTATTCCTTTAAAAAATGCATCTATTGTATCATTTTAGACTACTCTATAGCATAAGGACATTGGATTGTCTATAATTTGCACTTTCAAACTTTTTGGAGCATCAATATGGAACGCGACTATTGTAAATCTGAAAGTTTTTTTTTTGTGATTTCTCAAAACTACATTTTTTTTAGTTATGCTGTAATTTCACCCAACTCGTCATTTGTTTATGCAGATTTGACGTACTTGGGTCTTATGTCGCACTGAGATCTCTTGGACGAATGGTTCTGGAATGGCAACGGAATCCCCAATAATGACACCTTTACCCTGCGCGAGATTGTAAACAGTAACCGACCAACACGTTTCTTGTTGATCGATCATGCAGAACGTGCTACAAACAGAAACGGATCTTTAGCAATTAAAAAACGACGTTCACGAGGGTATAAAACTTTAAAACGCGTTTGGTTGATCTTACAATGGTACGCAGCCGCCAATCGTGATGTTGCAAACAACTCGGCCGCAAACGACTTTGTGCAGGTTGATTCCCGTTTCGAGATCGTTGAGAAACGCGGGATCGAGTTTGACGGACTTTCCGGACGGCGAGACGTAACATCCACCGGCGTACGGACCGAGCTGCGCCGTCGTCAACGATCGACAAAACGACTGAAGTTTCTTGCTCTTCATTTTACCCTGTTGTAGAAAGTTTGCGGATGAGTCGACCAGACGATTTCAGTTGAAAGTTGAACTACCGACGACGTTACCTTTTTATCGACCAATTCGTGAACTTGTTTCAGATACATCAACAGTTCGGACTCTTGTTCTTGGGGACGAGACCATGACGGATCGAGGGCGTGAGCCATTTCGAGGTCTTCCAACGCCTGTTGGTATTCCTCTTCGTATTTGTGAAGCTAGGTACGAAGTTTACGTATTGTGATTTTATTGTACAAATTTTGGGTTTTAGGATTTTAATAAAAAGTTCAAAATGGTTTACGATGGAGGAGCAAATTTGAAGAGAAAATAGTAACTCACAATTGCTCGGTTGTAGTGCATGTCGGGATTATTCTTGGCAATGGGATCTTTTTCCTGCAAAAAATGAAATTGGATTAAAATTTAATAGGAGTCAACGATTTTGTACTATGCTAAAAGAAAATAAATAAATAAATAAAATTGAAATACAAACAAATAGATAAAATAAAAATGCAAAAATAAATAAATAAAATACAAAATAAAAATAAATAAAAATACGAAAAATAAAATAAATAAAATAAAAATACATAAATAAAATAAAAATACAAA
>JAQIWH010005575.1:0-14390 GCA_034695005.1 Cryptops parisi | reverse complement strand
ATTTGTCTTTTATATACAGTGTGTGTGTGTGTATGTATGTATATAATATATATATCGTATATGTATATAGAGTAGTATTTATAGTCTTTTTTTCGATATGGAGAATTTCTATCGATAGCTTCATTAAAATAATGTCATTAGTACCTCGTTGAAAATGCACTTTCGATGGCATCGAGCCAAAGGTATATCGAGTGTCCTCCAAATTTTTTCTCTATTGCACTTTTTTTTGCAGAGATTCTTTCACAATTTTATAGTTCAGTTTTATAAATACATATTAATTTTTTACATACATACATATATATACACACACACATTAAAATTATATAGGAAGAGAGATAAGCATCAACGAGTAATGAATGCAGTGTGTATGGTGAACTTGCTTTAGAATAAAGTATGTTGTTAGCGTAATTACGAGGAAACCTGTTTCGAATCGTGTTGTTGTTGTTGTTGAATAAAGTACTAAAGACACACATCTTGTAAACAAGTGTCGCATTTTTCTTACAAGAATTGCTGTCGAGTTTTATACACTGTGTCCAAAAACTTATCTTTACATTTTCATGAAACTATAAAGACAATTTTATCGGATACCTTGTATAAGATACCGGCAATGCACAAAATCATTGTATAGAATGTCTAGCTTCTTTTGGCAAAGTGTGAAATTAGCATTGGAATAGTTACATATTGGAATTATGCAAACGTTTAGGTGAGATCTAAATTTTAGTATTAATGTCATTTTTTTTAGAGAACGTGTCATTGACTAAAACTGTTGTATACATACAAGGTGTTATTTCATACTTTCCCCAAAAGAAGTCAGGCATTTTATTCAATGCCTGGATTCTATACATTACCGATAACATGGAGTGGATGTAGTATCCGTTCGTGGGGTAGGTTCTTTTATGAAAAAAAAAATCGCGAACGGGAAGGGACATTTCATTTGTAGGAGTATTTTTATCTACATAAACATCGAATTTTAGAGTATCGTTTCTAAAAATAATCGATCAGAAAAAAACAAACTTAGGAATTTAAATTTTGATAAACCGAAGATCCTGGTATTTCATATTTTTTGTATGAACCGGGGTTTAGCTTTACATTCGCTATAAAAATTTTGCTAACAGGATATCTTATCAATTTTATTTATTTTTTGAAATTGCAATAACTTTTTTTAAGGCGCAGTTGTGTTGGATTTTATATCTCATAGCCCAATTACGGTTAATAGCGATTTATTTACATGGTGAACTCAACATGATGACGTCATTATTCATACCTTTTATGTCTATATTTCTATTGGTGTTTAAAGTATCTTTATAGAAAATGCATTTACATTGACAGCCTTTTAGCTATGAAAAAAGTTATAAAATTATAAATTTATTTGATATTACATATTCGAAGGTCTATGTTTTCGATCACCCTGTATATTTATCAGTGTTGTATAACATTGACAAACGTTTTTTTTTATAGAAGGAAATGTCGATCGTTTCCTCATCGAATGCCAAATTGACAACTTCGTTTCGTTGAACTCGGATAACTCTCACGATTTCATATTATTGAACGTACCTTATCTATCATTATATATAAATATATATTGTTAATATTAATTTAATTAAATAATATGAAATCTTGTTTTCTGCTTTTCAATTACTTTTTTTAATATGACGAAAAAAAACTGTGTATTGTAACAAAAAGTCAACTTTTAATTTAAAATTTTAATGTTAATTAAAAATATAAACAAAATCACTTTTTTATATACTTGTATACATAAAAAAAATCGTAAACTAGGGAGTTGTCAAAAAAAAATTGAGTGTCGTAATAAATGTCGACTTTTTTTTATATGATTTATATGTAAAAAACTAGCTGTATGCCCGTCAGCAATGACAGGAAAGCTTTTGATGGTTGCCTAGCAACATTGATTGATTGCCAAGCAACAATCATGATGCCTAGCAACATGAGCGTTACACACACGGGAACAATTGCCTAGCAACAATCATGATGCCTAACAATACGAGCGTTACACACACGTGCAACGATGCTACAGGCACAATACGAGATTTAAATAAAAACGAAGTTTATGTTTCTGTGTATTTACTTTATTTATTTTTAAAAAAAGCGTAACCTTCTAAATAGTGAGTTGGCCAATCGACGTGACTCGACTTAATGTCGACTGAATTTATGCAACTTTACAAAAAGAAGAAAAAAAAAATAACAATAAATAAAAGCAACCTACATAAGGCTTAATTTTTGCAACTTTTTGCAAGAAAAATCACGTGATGTCTTGTAACAGGCTTTTGAGGTAGTTTTATATAGTTACGCAAGGATAGAAGTGGATTATTATCTCCCCCTTTTATCTGTTTTTGCTTCTTCTTCTCCTTTCTCTCCGATTTCGAATGTAGGTAGGTGTTGGGTGGAGATGCGATTTTTTGGTCGTGACATTGGCTGACAACATGGATATCCAATAGAAACGAAGCCAAGTTATAAGTTATGTTTAAATTCGAAGACAAGGTCAAACATGTTCTCGTACGAAATGGGACTCGTTTATTTACACTGGTTTCGTATTGTCCACTTTTTTTTCAGTTTCCAAAACGAGCTTTTTACAGTACTGTAAGCCTTTGCTGAAAGTGTTACAAACTTACACGAGTTTGATGTGATGACTTTACAATTTCTATGTAGAACTATAAAAACTAATTATAGCTTGAGTCGCGGGTTAACTTACGAGATTTTACTTTATTTTGTGGTCAAAGGGATGAAACTAAATAATCCTCGTTTAATGCGAAATCAAGAAATAACGTACAAATGATTCTGGTTTAACGGTGTCTTTGTCGTTGAAACGTCATCTTAACAAGAAAGTTATATCACGCCCCTTTTTAATCAACTATTGAGGTGCCAATAAGCCACGTGAATAAGGAAATTAAGACGAGCTACCCCATGTGATATAGTTTCACAGATGTTATATCGATGTGTAACACGAACTTCGACAAATAGCATGTCAACATCCTCGTTCAACGCGACTTTTAACGTTTCTATTTATAAACAGTGACGATTTTTCAGAAATGCCATACAACTAATCGATCGCTTAACGTGCATTTTCAGCAATAAGATTTTCGATAAACCTCGTTTAACGCGAATTTTCAACCAAAATAATATCGAAATAACTGTCAGAAAATAATGGAATTGCCAACAAGTGTTATCTCTCTGATATAACTAAATGACTCCAATCTGCGCGCGTTCCCTTTTTTATTTTCTTGCAGTATAATATGTCATGGTGTCACGAGATACCACCCGACACGTGACAGGCTGCTGTATTCATTATTATGGTAGAAAGGAAAAGGGGTGGTTATAGTCACATTCGTGACACTTGTGACTAGGCAGGCGTCGTTTCAAAGCTAATCTTAACTTAAATGCATAACACTTTCAACATCGATGCACGCGATTTTGTTTTCACACGTTGTGAAAAAAAGTGTTCCCTTGTTTTTGTACCAACTTTTTCTCAGTCACGTGACATGCCTAAAATTCGATAGGTAGACCCGTCACCAGACTATTTTCTCAATTTTAACATTAACAAAAGTATACCGTTAAATCATAATGCAATTCATTTTACCCGACTTTTTCCACGTCAACTTCAATAGTAAAAGTTCCTATTAAATATATGTATTTCCGTACAATAAATTTATTTCCGTTTTCCTGCGAAAAATCAAACAATATAAATATAGACACCACACGTTATATCATGATAGTTGTTTTGTAAAACAATGTTAGTCTTTTTATTATTCCATTTAATTTTTTATTTATTTATATAATAATTTGAGGTATCTTTTTCTTCTTTTAATATATTTTTTTTACACACTACTAATTCATAGTAAATATAACATTTTCTTTTCCATGGTTTATTATTTACATATTTACTCTTTTAAAAGTCATCTCTATAGTTATCACAATTCTTTTTTATACATCGAATAGACTTCTTGTAATGATGATGATGATGATGATGATGATGAAATGAATGACAGAAAAATAAACAAATGATAAATGATCAACAAACACAAGGCGCCATCGCGTACATTTCTCATTACAGCATTAAATCTCATATATATATATCTATACTGTATACTAGTAAATAGCCCGTCAAAAATGACGGGAATGTTATTGTTTTTATTATTACGAAATTCTTTGTTTAAACTCATGTTGTTGCACAACATTTATTTATTGTTTTTATAGATTTGGGCATTTTTCACAGACGGTGGCGCTTCCATAGCTGGTGAGGGAGGCACGCTCTAGTCTTTTATATGGTCTTTCCCCGTCATTTTTGACGGGCTATTCACTAGTGGATTTTTTTTGTAAAAAAAATATTACAAATGATAATTTTCTGTACCATTTCATGATATGGATGAAAAAAAAATGATCAATGATATAATTGAAAAAAAAAAAATTTTGTCATGAAAACAAAATTGCCAATATTATATTTCATGACTTCTTTGGCTTACATGCAAAATTATATATAGATATATTCTTGTACTATTTTTTTTTATAAAAAAAATATTTAAAAAAAAAATTTGTTTTTCAGATTCAACAGCCATTCGTGAACATTCCAACAACTTCCCACCCGTAGACAACACTGGTATTTAAATGTTGTTGTTATTGTTATTATATACCATATGGTTTAATTTTTAATATAAAAATTAACAACTTTCTTTTTTTTACTGTTAACTATAAAAAAAAAATTGTATAACAAAATTAAGAGAAAAAATTGTTACAATATAAAGTTGTTGCTTTTTTATATATATATATATATTTTCTGTATATAGATAACTGAAATATCGCAGTGGTTGTTTTGTACTCAATATGGGGAAAAATACAGAGTTCACTTTTTCATAGTTCAATGTTTGTGTGTTTTGTTATTTTTTTCTTCTCTCGCTTCTTAGTAAAATTATTATACTATAAAGCAATGAAGCCATAACTTACATTGCCCAATTTTTGCTGCTTTATATCACAGATGAGCCTGTGTTTATTGTCGTCCATCTCCGCCAAGCGTATATCTCTCTTCTCATCTTCTAATGATGATCTGCCAAGCGCATTATCTCTTCTCATCGTTCTGCGCTTCTTCCAACCCGCCGCTGTTGCTTATCTTCCTCCTCTTCTGGAGAAGAGGTAGAAGAATGGCGGCCAAGAGTATATAGCTCTCTCTCTCTCTCTCCTGTTCTTCCAACTCGCTGCTCTCTGCTGCTGTTGATCATCTTCCTCCTCTGCTGGAGAAGAATAACACAAAGAAGTAGAAGAATTACGCTAAGCGTATAGTCTCTTCCGATCTTCTAACCCGCTTCTCTCTGCTGCTGTTGCTGTTCATCATCATCTTCATCGTATTCGTCGTCGTCATCATCATCTTCCTCCTCATCTTCCGGAGAAGAAGAAGAAGAAGAGGAGGAGGAGGACGAGGAGGAGGAAGAAGAATCACTCGGCCGGTGGCGCCTCAAAGCGGCGTTTTGTCGCACCAAGTTGGAATTCTCGTCCTGCAAGCGGAGCAGTTCTGTCTGTAGACTGCCAAGCACAAACTGAGGATCGCTCCTCTCCAGTTGCCGCTCGAGGTCCAAAACGCGTCGTTCCAACTCGACGTATTGGTCGACGATCAAGTCCTTGTTGGCTTCTTGCAATTCGTCCTCGCGCGCCCGACGGTAACTTATTTCGAAGTCTCGTTCGTAGAACGCCGTCGTGTCGAGATCGTCGGGCGATTCGTACTCGGTGTCGATGTTGAGAAATCCCGACGAGACAGAAATGTCCTCGTCGCTGGGCCGTCGATTCGGCTCGTCGAAACTGATATACAAATTCGAGTCCTCGTGGTCGTCGATGATGAACTGGGTCGAGTTCTTTGGCGCTTGGGCCACTTCGACGGGCCGAAGAATGCACCTCCTCACTTGGTTTTGTTGTTGTTGTTGTTGTTGCTGCTGCTGCTGCTGCTGCTGTTGGTCGCGTTTTTTCGACCTGTCAGGAATTTGGTACGGAGCGTAATTGGAAGTGTCAAAAAGTGCCGTCGTCGACAGCATCATGTTGTTGCTACTGTTGTTGTTGTCAACAGCATCAGCAGTTTCGTTTCTCATCAACAGCTGCTTCTTCTTCTTCTTACCTCTTCTCGTTTTCTTTTGCTTCCGTTGCGGGGCGACAGCGTCCCTTTCGTCCATCGCTCGTTCAATCATCATCGCGCATAGTTCGATCGATCACAAATAAACAGAAAAAAAAACACTTCCGTCAACAAATAACAAAATATGACGAAATAAACAACTGCGGTGTTGCGATTGGGGATGATCAAAAAGTTTAGCCACTAATCGGATGAATTTGAATGAGAGAAGGTCCGTAATGAATACGTTGCTCACGCAACTGCACCGTTGCTCCTGCTACAGATCGTGCATCGCCTCTCCCATCCAAACGTCAGCTGAACGAAAGGCTAGTGGAAAGCTGCTTAAATGGGTGGAGTGCTGTTACGTCACCACGCTACCACCAATCAACGATGGCTAAACAAACTCTTTTGATTTTCCCGTTAAAACGCAACGCGATTTTTATATCGCGATTGGTTATTTTGTATCACGTGAAGTTTAATAAAAGCTAGCACATTCTTAAAACAGGTACAGATTTCTCTTTGATGATAGCGTAAGCCCGATAGGTTAGTGCTCATCACGGGACATAGTTTAACCAATAGAGTTGCCGCTTATAAGCTATTTTCGGCTGTACTCTATTATTATTTTTTGTTGATGTTGTTGGATGAGCTAGGGTTAACTCTTTAACGTAACGGTAACGTTCAAATAATTATGTTTAGGCGATGAACGTGTAGTTTAGAGTGAAGTTTAGTTAACCAAGATTAAAATAAGATGCTGATAGCTCAGGAAATGAATTTGACAGTATGCGTTTTATGCGGTAGTAGATGAAGTGGTTGATGCGACAAACGAGCGGAGCAATGGTCCATCCCAGCATTCCTTGGATGTTGGGTAAAAAAACAAACAAACTGTGATGAAATTAAACAAGTGTATCATATAAGTGAGTAATTAATAAATTAATTATGAAAATACACGAAACTTAAACAGGTTAAAACTTTTCATGATAATAAATCGCATTCCTAATTTACGAAAGTGAACTATAAAATGGTGTCATTATTATATCACGTCATCATTGCGATCCCCACATGACATCATCTTCAATGAGGAACGAATACGAGTAAACGATGAATAGACGTATATTAAAATTATACTAAAAAAAAAAACAACTAAAAATGACATTTCAAATCTTATAGAAGTGAATTCAATATATTGTAGAGTTGTCATTAGCCACTAATGTAACTGTACTTTTTGGTTTCATTAATAACGTCACAGTTTCATTAATTTATTTGCTACATTATTTCTGTATTTTTCGCAATGGAAATTTAATTTGTATCATATTAGTATTATTACAACTGTTTGAATAAATGAAAATATAATTTAATGACGTCATATTACATTCTGCGCTAATTTCAACAACGGGCAATAACGTTTTATTCTTATTAACATTCAAATCAATTTTTAAAAAAATAAGTCATAATTAAAAATCCCCCGAAGCGTTTTCTTAGGGTAAAATCCAGAGCTATTATTACACATTGATACGTAATAATACTACAACATGTTGCACATTTCTGTCGCGTTTTGACGTCACCCATTTTCCCTTTTAACTGTAATCGTTTGGCCTTTTTTCCCTCTATGCCAAGGTGCCATGTTCTGAGGCAGACATCATGCAAGTGAAACCCGAATTCCTTGTCACTTTTCTTCACCATCATCATCTCTTCTTCTTGGTCATTCACGAGCCCAATATAAAACGCGACTCGTCCTCGTGTCCAAGTTGATTCCACGCCCACCTTAGGACCGAAAAGAGAAACGGGAAGACGACGTTCCCAAAAAACCTTCC
The DNA here is from genome assembly GCA_034695005.1 of Cryptops parisi. NCBI lineage: Eukaryota > Metazoa > Arthropoda > Chilopoda > Scolopendromorpha > Cryptopidae > Cryptops > Cryptops parisi. The sequence goes on along the minus strand of JAQIWH010005575.1, from coordinate 6,479 downwards.
CCCGAAATAATGCCTAAAGGGAAGAAGAAACGCTCGGGTAACGTACACCAAACACACATTCTTCATTCATTAGTGTTTAAATGAATGACAGTTTCATTTTCCCGTTTTATGTCCGCTTTAAAGAACGATCCGTGCCCGCTTTATTTTCATTCATTTCATTATACAGTTTTAAAAACCGCACTAACATATGGACACATTCCTTCCCCCTTCAGACCAACAAGAGTTAAGAATGTCGAGTTGCGTAATCGTGTGGTTCACGTGGTCATTAAACAAAGGGGTTCTATTTAGTAATCGAACGGGTGGATAATTTAAGTGTTGGGTCAATGTCGACTTGTTCATGTTTAGTTGACAATTTAAAAAATTTATTGTCATTCCGATTTTATTTTTGTCCGCCATGATGACCTTGGTTGAAACCCACGAATTGAGGGTAAAAAGGGTTAAAGGTGTCAAATCGTTTTGACTTGATTCCTCGTTCAACGCGATTTTCGAAGTAAAAATCGCGTTAAATGAGGAATAGGATAAAAGGAATGAATTCTGTTATCTATTACGTAAGAAGCGTTATCTATAATATGGCAATATGGTTTCTTCTCATGTTACTACATGTCTTTGGGTTGAATGATGCATCAGGGTGTGTTTGTGTCAAAAGTGTCACTCGGCTGATAAACAGAATTTTTTCATTCAATTTTCTCAGAAATTAAATTTATGACTATTTTTTATAGTTGAGCATTTTAATAGTTGTTGTTGTCTTTGGTATTCCATAGAGAGAGGGAGACGGTGCGAGAATGTTTGCAGTGACGATGATTCGTTGAACGACACCGCCAGCGTTGTCAGTACAATATCGGACATTCGCAGCATTTGCGATGATGGTAATTCGACATTGGTTATGTCAAATTAATCAATTAGTTCATAGAGTTCGTTTTCATTAAATTTAAACTTAATAGTTGAATGGTTGACTCAATTGGTGCTGAATTGTTTAGGTGCGGTTGGAGATCCTGAAGAAACGGAAGTTATCGAGCAGGAGGTTTATGAGGAAAAATTAAGGGACGCGATTGATGGCACCTCTCAGAAAAGGTTCAAAACTATTAAGTTTAATTTATTAACTATTTTTTTTCAGTTGCTAACAAATTGACAAGTTCACTAAGTTCGATTTTTTCAATTTTAGCTCGAAAGGGCGTTGCCAGTGTTTGGAAGGATTGCAAAAAGCGTTGGCCACAAGATACCTTATTGATTTTCTATCGGAGAGGTTTGTACTTTTATTATAACAAAATTTAAATATTTTTATTTTATTGTTTTAAGCGTTGCCATTTATTTATTTTCAGAAGAGAAACCGTAACTGAATGCGTAAAATCGAGTTTGAAGAAGGGTCGAGGCGAAGAACAGGAACGAGCAGCCGTTCTTGGAGCTTTGTTGTGCATTCAAATGGGTGCGGGAGAAGAGAGCGATGCCATTTTCACCGAACTCGCACCGATTTTGCTTACCGTAATGAATGACAAATCAACTGTCAGTAAATCTCGTGCAAAAGTAAGTTAATGTTTTTTTTTTGTGTGTTTTTTTGTCTTTTATTTTTCAATAAAATAAAAACAAATAAATAAATATTTTAGTTTTAAAATTTGTAGTTGTTAATTTTTTAACGTTTTTTCATAGTGTGCCACCGCTTTAGCTCTGTGTACGTTCATCGTTGGCGGAATTGAAAAAGAGGTGAATAATACGTTTATATTCTATTTTTGTTAATACTTTAAACAATGTTGGGAGAGTGTTTGTAGCTGCTACTCTAATTTATCGCAACTATACCGGGTGGGCCAAAAAGAAAATTGTCACCAATTTTCAAACAAAGATTTCTCATGTGCCATTTATGCTAGACAAAATCCAAAACTACCACATGAAAGCGCAATTCAATATTATTTTGACGATCTATAATTTTATGCTATGGCTTACTTAGTTTGGTCGCAATGGCCACGTGAATAAATGTAAAATGAAGTGCTTGTGCCATCTTTGCCTAAAGTGAGCTTTGATGATGCATGGTTGTAAGAGTACGTTTTTCCAAATTCGGTCAACTTTTTTTTTCGTGCGCCTATTGCGGACAAACTATGGAAGCCATAGATTAATATATCGATAAAAAGACATTTAATTGAACTATCATATAATTAAATAGTTTTAGTTTAGCTTAAGCTGTTGATGAGAAATTGCTCTTTGAAAATTGGTGACAATTTTTCCGGTCCACCCTGTGCATTATTTTTTATTGTCTTTATTATTTATATACTTTTGTTTTTTTGGTTGGATTCAGATGACCAACAACATCATGAATTCTTTGGAAGCCATTTTCAGTCAGTCTTATTTGAAGGGTGATCAGTCAGTTCCTAATCACGCTGTCGAACTTACGACACTTCACGCCTGCGCGTTAGCTGCATGGAGTCTACTGCTAACTTTGTTACCGTTTAGAGAAGTTCACGCCGTTGCATCGAGGTAAGATTCCTTCTTAATAATGTTCGATTTTGTTCTTCTTTACGTACTGGTTTTGCTGATTGGTGTACGGAGTCTTTGAATTTTCAAAACCTATTTTTTCAGCCACATGTATCGGTTGGCAGAATTGTTGGAAAGCTCCGACGTCGAGCTTCGTATCGTTGCTGGCGAGACGATAGCCTTGATGTACGAGATCGCTCGCGAACATGATGAGAACTTTATGGGCGATGACATCGACGAAATGTGTTACAAACTGAAACAGCTGGCCACTGACAGTCACAAATATCGGGCAAAGAAGGACCGCAAACAACAACGATCGAGTTTCCGAGACATTTTGAAGGCCATTGAAGTGAGTGCCATCTTTAGTTAGTAATCGAAACAAATCGTATCTTACGTCATTGGCGTTACATTGACACGTACGGTGTTGCAATTTTTGTTTCAGGAAAAGGAAGTTCCAAGCATCAACGTACGGTTTCGTCAAGAAGTGTTGGAATTGGACAGCTGGTGTCATAAACGACAATACGACGCGTTTTGCAACGTCCTAGGTTCCGGAATGAATTTACATCTAGCTGTAAGCTATTTTTTCTCATCTTTCAAATCATTTGATTATCCAAACTTAATAGTTTGCCTATTTTATTTATTATTCTGTTCATTTTCCGAAGGAAAACGATCTGCTGCGTGAAATATTTGAACTCGGCGCTCCGCTTACTCCCACTGGTGTTGCCTCACTTAAGATCAGCAAATTCGAAAGGGTAAGATCTTTTATTGTTGTTTTAATTATATTAATTAATTCGGTTGTTGTTATTATTTTTTGTATATTTATATAGTATTTGTTGAAAATTTTCAGCACATGGGAAATGTGGCTGCTTTCAAAGCTCGGACGATAGCTCGCAACAAGGTGCGAGATAAGCGAGCTGTCATCGTTGCGTGATTTGTTGCAACCTGGTTAGGATAAAATTTAGTTTGGTTATCGTTTGTTTTCGTTTTTTAATTTAATTTAAATACAAAAGAAGCAAGAATTTTAGAACAGTTGGAATATTAGATTTAAATGGGGGGGGGGGGTATATAACATAATATGAAAAAATCAAAGGTTGTGTCGGAAATGCCATTTGTATTTTTGTACAGAAATCTTAACGATGCGTCAACCCGCATCCGTCTTACCAATCAAATTTTTAAGTCAAACGTAGTAGAAGAGTAATTTATTGAGAATGAAGTATATACATATATAACTTATTTTCTGACGTTAACTCTTAACGGAAGTACCTATTTGCTCACATTTCTTCTTATTTTCATTTTTCTTTGATCAAAATTGGGAACGGGAGAACAACAATTTTTATTGTTACGTTATCACCTGATTAAATAAAAATTGAACAATTACTAAAAGTTGCACATCTAACGGCAAACATTGGTATGATTTGTTTTTTATTATTTTTAAAACAAAAATTAATTAATTAACCAACTATTGTATAAAACAAGATATCGTAGCGTATACTATGCATCTAGTCTGCATTATGGACTGTAAAATATGTTTTGTTGTGCCAGTAGAAAAAAATTGACTTATCGTTTTCTAGGAACGTTGGATTTATTGAACCATGATTTTATGATCTATATATATATATATATATATATACTGTATATCCGTGAATTCATTTTTTCTCCCCACTGACCGTTACTTGTTAAAAATACAGGATTTTCAAGCAAACGTGTAATTAATGCGATCTTGTATTTTTAACCTTTGATTATTGTTGAGATGTGATTTTTGATGGTTCCGATTATTTTTGTTTTCACTCGATACGGATTTTTAGCGAAAGGGAATTTTCCATCTCGAACGCAGCGTTAAATGGCGCTGTCGACGGGATCGATTGTTACGAGGGAGAGGCTTTCTAATGGAATTTTTTGTAAAACTGCTGTTATCGACATTAAAAAAGCTGAAACAACTGTAAGTGAATGATGATTTATTTACTTAAAAACACTTATGCTAAGTGTTTAACTTCTCTGCACTGTAAAGTTATGTTTAGACAGGGACTGCGATTAAAATCACATCATCCTTTTTTTTGTATTTTGTAGGCACGGTGATGTATATAATTTTTTGGCAAAATATGAAATTGGCATTTGAATATTTGTTGTGCAAGATTTTAGGTTTGGTTAATTTTTTAGAGACGTTAACTAACCTAAACATTTCTATACAAGATGTTATTTCATACATTGCCAGTAATATATGAAATGTTTTGAAACAGGGATGAGATTTGTCTTTAACTTTAATACTTTATTCTTTCATTGACAAGCATTTAATTTCTAATTCAGAAAAAAATGCTAAATTGAATATTAAGCCCATAACATTGTTTTAGAAACGTTCCAAATGAGTTGAAAATGAGTGCTGATTATCATGTGAAATTCCTGTAATCCGCTATAAGCTACACAAATACCGGATTAAAGGTTTAAGCATTTTTAATGAAACAGGTGTACGATTTGCTCCAATCAGGGCAACGATTACATTTTTAAACACGCCTAACTCAACTCGAACAACCTTCGCTGTGATTGGCGAAAAAAAAGTTTGAGCTAAAGAAGAAACTTTTAACAAAAAGTTTCGCCATCGAAAAGTTTGGTGACGTCACGAATTACGTGACGTCATTCGTGACTCACGGAGGCTATCAAAAAGAAGAAAAAAAGTTGAGAGTGGTGAGGAAGAAGAAATGACTGCGGATGTTTTAAGAGGAAAACGATTAGTCGAAAGTTGGCATGACCACTGGCCAGGGTCCAAGCTCGAATCCATTTAATTGTGTTCGAGTTAAACCATCGTTGAGTTCGATTTAGTGTGAACCATTTGGGAGCGAGCTGACTATTGACAGACGAAATCCTTCGGGTCCCATGATGATGACCAAAGGTGAGTTGTGTGTTAAAAGTCAACTCTCTTATTTTAATGTATTAAACTACATTTGCCTACCTCGTGTGTCGTGTCACCTGTTGAACCAGATGGTTCGTATAATAATTTGTTTGTAAATTTAGTTATTTAAACACGTTATGTTTTTGTTGTTTATAATTAGTGTTTGTTTATGTCAAGTAGTAGGTAGTGCGGCTTAAGTACACTACCAACATTCCAAAGTTAGGGTGACAACTTGTGGATTCTTTTACATTGAGTACGGTACGGTACATAAAAAACTACAGAAATAGATGTAAAATTGTTTACTTAATTATTTTATTTCGAGAAAAAGTAAATTCAATAACTATATAGGGTGTCTGAAAATTATTTTTACGCTTTTAATAGGTTAACTAAATTAATACAATTTTCCGGACACCCTGTATAATCATGTAAACAGTGTCAATGTTTCACTGTGTCAAAAATGATTAAGTTCATTTTTTATTCTTTTAAATATTAAAAAAAGTAATGTTTTATATAGTGTTCGAAAATCATCTTTACGATAATAATATCAAGTGAATAGAAGTTGTAAAGCTAATTTTAGACAATTTGTACACCTTACAGTACATAATTATACACTTTGTTTTATTTAAACGAGTTGACATTTTTTTAAATGTCACTGTTTTGCAATGTTGAAACTCTTTAAATATACATTTAATCATCTTATCTGTCTCATGATAAATGACACCACAGTATAAGATAGCAAGAACATTAGAGTGTCTGACAATCAGATGTACAGGGTGGCCGAACATTATCTTGACAACTTCAATACCATAAACAACCTAATTTTTTGGTATTTCTGATGAAAGATGATATGGAATTTTTCATGGAATTTTTATTTACGCTAAATGGTTTAATAGATGCTCAACTGCACCTATTTAACTATTAATGGTTAAATAACGTTATTGAAGATGGTGTCATCTACATTATAGCTTGTGTAGTGTACTCTTGCATCTATATAAAGAATGAAGTTCAATTTCTTCAATCCAGTATTTTATTTCTGAAAATAGGCAATTCAAACTTCTACATATTAAAAAACATAAAAGAAAATAAAAAATAATAAATTCTTTTACCTACTGACAAGGTGCACAGTTATAGACAG
>JAQIWH010005574.1:0-14390 GCA_034695005.1 Cryptops parisi | reverse complement strand
ATATAATGACTTTTCTATCTATATAAAAGAGAAACTTTGTTTGTCTGTTTGTTCGCTATGCATTCGTAAACCCTTGGACGTGGACCAATAACGAACAAATTTTGCAGTTTGTTATTCTTAAATTTATTCAGTTCGTTAAACCTTGTTAGGACCCAATCGACTTAAGGAAATGGTTAGACATATACACGCAATCAATTTATAAATTCATTTATTCGAGACCACCGTTATCAAGTTGAATCGTAGGATTTTTGTATTTTATTCAGGTTGTCCATTGGCATGTCAAGTTCACGTTACCGTCGACACATTTTTCTTGGTTACTAAATATAGTTTTACAATATCATGGGATTTGTTGTTTCTTTTATCGGATATCAATTTATAAAACAATTTCTGAAATTGAACCTCCTTATGTTTCTGAAACGGAACCTTGTAGTTTTAGGTTGTCAGTTTGGTATGGTTAGCCTCGTTTCTTTTCGTGCTTTTCGTTTTTTGTCGTTCGAATATTCATTCCATTAGAATTTGTCGAGTATGTTGTTGTGTCGAGTTTGTCTTCCGTTTTCTTCCTCTCTCGCTCTCTGTCTCTCTCTCTCGAGGTTTTCGTTCAGTTTTTTTTTTCGAGTAGGCTTGCTTTCTCTTCGTTGGCAAGAAGAAGCGAGAAATGACACTGATAGTGCTTCAGGAGACAACGATGAAGAAGAAAACCATGCTTTTCTCTCCCCCGTTTCTCTCCCCTCCCCCATCTCTCTTTTACTCCCTCCTCCCTATCCTATCTTTTCCCTCGTTTTTCAAGAAGCGTGTTTGCGTTTGGGCGCATGCGCGAAAATGAATAGAATCCGCTTTTCCGCTTCGATCTTGCAGTACGACCTCGTTTTCTCAGTTTGTCTCGGTCTATAGATGAAGGTGGAGATGTGTTTGTGAAGGGGAAGGGGTTAAGAAAGAGAATGTCCACTGAGAAAATCGCCTAGCTTTCCACACTTATAGCCTTACTACAGGGTGCCACATTTCTTTTTAAACTGGTCGATGAACCATCGATGAAAGCCAGATATCTTTCCATCTATTGATGATGATGATGAGGGATATGATGATAAAGAATACTGTTTCGGTGGAATCAAAATTTTCTTTTATCTCCAGGGAATACGATATACTTAAACATGGTTGCAATTTGTTTTATTATTTTTTACAATCTTTCATTTGACTTGAGCGTTGTGGTGGTTGAAATCATTGAACTGAATTTTTTGGTACGTTTCCGATGATCTACAGAGCTGAAATTTATTTATTTATTTTGAAAGTAAGCAGCCCATAAGGGCCAAATACACAAAAAAATAATCAAGTTCAATGAAACGATCAACTGACCGAGAAATTGACAATAATAAAGAGTAAAAGTGATATAGAGTAATTATTACAATTTTGTTAGGATAGATTAACATGCCTAAAAAGTAGTTTGTCGACATGATGAAAAACATCTATCTGGGTAATATCAGGGTGGTAGCCCTGATTTTTAACATATTGTTTAACACCAGTTTAACAACAACAGTTTAACAAAATTTAACACCATGATCCATAAGATATTTCGATGTTGTGTCAATTTCGAGAAATTGATACGCCAAGGTGAAGTTTTTTCTCTTAGAGTGTTGCTGACGACAACAACCACTTATTTAGTTTCAAGCATTGTTGACCCAAATCAGGCATTGTTATAAATAAACATACATATTATTTATTTATTTATTTTTTATTTTGCGTCCCGTAGAGAAAAATATAAAATACAACAAATCGCAGAAAAATAGGTACAAAATATGGAAATGCAGTGCAATAAAGAATATTCAAACAACAAAATAAAAATCGAAAAAACAAAAATATTAAAACAAACAAGCAAAAAAGTTTTGAGTAAAAGTCTCAGTACATATTACCATACAATATGTGTTTTTTAAGATGTTTCTTAAAGTGATGACAAGAAATCATGCAATCACTATGGAGGCACCTAAAAGTAACTTTCCTAATCTTAAACTTAAGCTTTTTACACTGTGGAGATGTTAAGACATAAGAAGCTAAAAAATAAAGAGGATGAGAGGGGACCCTACAACCTCTAGCCACCTCAAGAAGCTTGTAAAAACAGCAAAGTTGGGGAATGGTCATGATACCTCGCACCCTCAAAAACGACGAAATAGATCTGTAAAGTCCAAGTTTAAAAATCGTAGGCTACGTATAATTCGACAGTCAGACTTTTTATTCTGAACTTAGTAGCATCAGACTATATGCAGATAGCATACTGCATAATTGATATGGCCTTAAAATTAAAAAAAAAATTTTTTTCTTTAATAGTTAAAAGATTTTTCCATCTTTTCGCCATGTACACCATTCTATTTAATCTTTTCTTAATATGATCAATATTGGAACCAAAGGACAAATACCTATCAAAGGTAAGTCCCAACATTTTTACTGGTTGATTGTTACGAGCAGAAGGGTTAAAGAAGGTGAGAGTAGAGGTTTTCAAAGGATTTAGTGTAAGTGAATGAGAATCACACCAGTCTTGAATTTTACAAATATTATCCTTGATGTTGGTCTGAAGCAGGTGGGATTCATATTTGCCATGGGTAAAAAACAGGAAATTGTCATCTACATAATTAAAGATTTCGGAGTGTAATTCTAATTGATGGATAGTACTTGCAACTAAAGAATAAAGAACTATTTATAGAGCCTTGCACTACCCCATGAGCTGAGGGTGTTAGGGTATCATTATGGTGAGTCATTTGAAAAAAAAACGATTTGACAAAGTTTTTTAATATAAGAAGCATATCAGCGGCTACACCATGAGAAATGCATTCCCGAATGATGGAAGTTCGAGATGAAAAATCGTAAGCTTTGCTTACATCCGTAGTTAAAACTGTAATATAGATATTATTAGGGATATACCCTCGCAAAAATTTTAAGAATATAGCAATAAGCAGTGAAGTGCAAGGTTTATTTTTTACGACACCATAGGAGTTAGGATGACAGATCTTAATTGTCAATTCACTTAATTCCGAAAACAAGATCTTATCAACAATTTTAGACAACATGGGAAGATTGGCAAGAAGACGAAAAGATGGAAAGGAGTCAGTAGGGCCCCCTTTGTAGGTAGGGCCAATACGGGCAATCTTCCAGTACTCAGGGTATATTTTTTGTTCTTTTTATAATATTAATTAATTGAGTGATAACTGTAATAATTGAGAAACCAATCTTAGATATTATGGTATGATTTAATACATCATCAGAAAAAGTGCTTTAATTCGATAGCTTAGAAATGGTTTTCTTAACGGTTTCCCAAGTTATTGTGTCATTACGGATATTCGGGACTTCATTAATTTTAATACTTCTCATATCACACTTCTTATTCGTATTACAAGGGTCATCACACCACTTGAGATAGGGTACGTAATCTTTCATAGGCAAAGATCTCTTATTATTTATACAAGGGGGCTAAATAAACTTTCATAAAAAATTATTTTTTCCTATAAATTTTCGTTTAGAGGAACGTATGGCATGTTTATAAGTAAGTTTTAAAACGTTCAAAATTTTCAAAAGTGGAATCGATAAACCATGTATGATATGCCGTGTTTAGCCGATCACGAACATCAGAGTTCAGAAGTCCACCAACGATTTACTTTTTCTTTTTTGAAGTATACTGATAGCGTATTTTCATTCCATTTTCAAAGAGAATAGTTTGAATGTTATCAGTAATATAGGAAAGAAAAGGTCAGGGTTATTATTAGCAACTTGTATCCATGAGGCTGAGAATTAACGAGATCAGAGACTGCACTCCAATTAACAGACTTCAGAGTCAAAATAATAAGAAGGGGAATTCTCGATATCGATGCTGTCTTTTTTAGCTTTAATTGAATGTTCAATTAATGAAACTAATTGAAACTAAGATAATGACATGATCGAGGGGATAGAAAAGGTAAAGTTTATAGAACTGAGGCGGAAAGAGGACGTAAAGAGGTACAATTGGTCTATGGTACTAGAAGTACTGGCGGTGATTCTTGTCGGTACGGTGATTTGGGGTTTGCAATGAAAACCCAATAAAAAAGCATTAAGAAGTTCAGTATTTCAGTATTACATATAGTTTATTACTTTACAATTCATCTGAGCAACCACACGTTGTTGTGAATCCATCCGAATAAACACTTAACACAAATCAACAAAAAATAACTTTCCACGTTGTTGTTTCAAATGTTTTTAAAAACTTGGTTCGCAAACAAAATCGTGGTACCACACAAAGTGAAAACGTTGTACCCAAAAAAAAAACAACAAATAAAGTTGTTTTTCTATTACTTGTTTATGTGTTTGTCTAAACAAAGTTCATAATAAAATCGGATATTGGTTTTTTATTAAAAACCGTTAACGTTTTGAATTGAATGGTTTTGACAACATAAAATTGAAACATATCAAGTAATCAAATTTGTCTCAATTCACGTGAATTTAGTTGATTGAATGGAATGGTTTGAAGTTCTATTTTTTTGTTTAATGCCACACAAAATTTATAATTATTTAATTGTGTCAACTGAATAAAGTATGGCGCAAAAAATACTTTCACGATTTTAAGTGAAAAAAAAAACATAATAAGAGATCAATTTAAAATGTTTGAAATAATAACATAAAATACATTTCTTGAAGTTGTTTTTTTCATAAAGTTTTTTGCAAATTATAATATCTTCCAGATGACGTCCTCTTTCGCGTTGGCATATACAGTATGTGTTTTTTTGCATAGTTTTTTTTTGCAGTATGGTGTGGTTGAAGAAGCATTTCTTATGCTGAATACTCTTTGAAACTGTTGCAATAATGTTTTTCAAGTGTAAATCGTAACAATTTTAATTCTTTCTTAAAACATATAGTGTGCATTTTCAAAACTGCCACGTTTGTAAAGTTACTTCACTTTGCTAAAGTTTTCATAATATTTTGGATGTGATACTATAAGTGACTCACCCTGTATTGTAACTTTGTATTTTGTTATACATGATATCTAATGCAATTATTTCTGCATAGATAAATTAGTGGTTTTATCGTATGTCACACTCTTTTTTCTGGAAATTGCTCGAAAAGATTGGCAATTTTTGGAACATTGTCGGTTAGTTAGGACGGTTGGAAACATCCGTTTTTCTCTTATAACGTTTTCTTTATCGTTTTCCTTTCTATCTCAACTCGTTTTTCTCACTCACTTTTTTTATTCTCTTTCTCTATTTCTCTTTTTGTTTCTTTTTTATTATTCTTACTATTGATTGCAGTAAACAAAGGACTTGATCCACAGCATTAAGAACGGAGAACGAGATCCACCAATTGCAGAAAAATTGCAATTGGTGGATCTGACGAGATTCAAAAGCAATCGGCACACAAACTAATCCATTTTTTTTATCAATTATTTTCATATCTCGCTATTTCTAGTTTGTACTGATTCGGTTTTGTGGTAAACTATTTTTTTTTCAGCATTTTTAAAATTAATAATATGATAAAGCATTTAAAATTTTTTTGTTTTTGTAATTTTCAAATTGTGGGTGTTAATGACACGCATTATTTTACATTTGTTAAAGATTAATTTATTTATTTGTTTAATCAAACAAAGCACAAATAGTTGCAATATCGACTCACGTGGGCTACAACATCTTCTTTAAATAAGGGTTTAGAAGGGTTGATGCATGGCGCGTCTGGTGGCACCACCAAGAGTCGTTTTTTCGAATCATTGTAAACTGTTTTTTTCCTGTACAGATGATATACTTGTATATATATAAACAGTACAGGTATACTATACATAACCTTTTTTTTTTTATTTTCTAAAGATATTCTTTTTTTTTATTATAACAATAATACTTGTTGCCTACACACATAAATAATTTAATAACAGGAAAGGGTTGGGGAAAAGAAAATTTTGTACCTGAAACTTTTTCCCCCAAACCCATGGCTATATAACATAGGAGGGGTTTCTTCACTCTCTTTTGTAACTGGATTTTGTGTGTGTTCCTTTTCTCCGCTTCTTCGTTCATTAGCTTGGAGATTCGACACGTGCTGCGGGGGCGTAATGACGTTGCCGCGTGCAGTTGGCTTCTCCTTTGCGGAGATAATAAAGTTGGCCATTTGGTACGCGGCGTAGAAAGCAGCTTACGAAGCGCTCCAAGTGTACCGCGACGTCTAAAAGTAACCGGGTTCAAACAAAAAATCTAATGCCCCCTCCCCCTCTTCTATATAAATATGCTATAGGCCTTTGTATAGATGTATTTGTTTATATAAAGTTGCGTATCTCCATTTGGCTCGTGCGTTAGTCATGGTTGTATTGATGTAATGTGATTATTGAGCGAAGACAAATATTTGGTGAGTTATCAGCTTTATATTTGATTATGTATACTATATAGTTTGCGTTGTCATATAATTAATTATTTTTTTCTCATTCGTTTTCACTGTTATTTATTTTTATTAGAAATACGGATTTGGTTAGGCATTGATTAAATTGGATGATGTTGTTTATCATAATGTTTTACTTTGTTATGTGTATAAATTGTTTGTTTTGTCTATCATAGTTCAAGAGATATGACTTGTTGTAGTAATGCTAACCATATACAGTAGTGCTAACTTTATCCAGTAAGATTAATTATTACGGTGCGTACTATAGTAATGTGTACATTTATATTAGTGTATATTGTTAGACTAATGTACACTAATATAAAATGCACGTTTATATTAGTGATACATATTTATAGTCACGAATCATGAACCTGAAAATCAGTTGCATTATGTAATGGGATGCTCCAAATTAAGCATGTTTTTGTCAAATTCTAATTTTATATATAAGAATATTAGTAGATGTTATAGAAAACTTTAATTCGGGGAAAATCCGATCAAACTAGTAAAAATGCTGATCGATCATAACCACGTTAGGCTAGTAGATCATACTGTCGAAGGCCGCCAAACGATATAATCGAATAGTCTAAAAATGTCAGTCAAATGTAGTTTTGACTAGTCAAAACCAGGTTTTAATTAAATAACGGGTTCCGTTTCTGACTTATATGTCGATGACATAGTCTGGAGTCGTGCAGTGCAGCCACTTTTGAATAGATCGTGCAGTGCAGAGAAGCCACTTTAACGCTGTTGCACAGGGTGCGTAATAAGGTGAATGCTCCATTGCTTTAAAATTTAAAAAAAACTATTAATTACAATAGATGATACGTCACGAACATAAGCTGACACTTATTTTTCCAGTATGTATGCACTTTTTTATCGTGTCGATTTTTTCAATCCAAATTTTTTTTTTCACTAGTCATAAAATTGTCATCATCTCATCGATGCGACTTACAACGACACATTCCTTCGCACAGAGATTTCAAACTTTACAGTTAAATTGTTCTTCTTCTTCTTCCTGACTTTTTGTTTTGCGAACACATAGGCACGAATCGCAGAAAAGTAGTACGAATAGTAGTAGGCCTACTAGTATACAGCAGCATACGTGGTAGTGTTGTGAGACAGTGTGTGTGTGTGTGTGTGTGTGTGTGTGTGTGTGTGTGTGTGCGGTGTAGAGGGGCGTTCATTGATCGGCCCCAAATTCCTTTGCCCCCTTTTGACGGCGCGTGAACGCGTCCTTGGCTCGCCAACTGAGCTCGCGCATCTCCAACTCCCCCGCAGCCACTGCTCGGCTTGCTCGAGCAGTTGGCGACGTTACTACCAACCACCTCACTCACACTCACTACCGTTGGTTTTCTGGTCCCCAACCACCTAACATTTTCACTAGCCAGTTACTACTTTTACTACTACTACCACCACCACCACCACCACTTATGGATTAGGCAACCAACTACCCAATTGTGTATTATTTTTATTTCTTCTGCTACTACTACTATTACTACTACTACTACTACTTCTACTTCTTCATCTTCATCATCTTCTACTTGCAAAAGCCTTTCTTTCCATTTGGCGAATCGAAGGCTCGAGAACACATACACATCCATCCCCATCGAAAACTCCTCCGGTAAGATTTTTTTGGGTTTTTTTTTTATAACCCCTCCTCTCTCCTTTTATACGCGTACAAAATCCTGTTTCTTTTCCGTTTGGCGGCTATTTTTTTTTTAAAGTAGAGGCTCGTTCTTTTATTTATGATATTTTATTTGTTTGGTGGTTTATAACCCATTCTTCAATATCGTCTTCGTTGATTCCGGTTCTGCAAAATCAAGTGCTTTGCAGCGATCGAACATTAATTGAGCTTAGTAACAAAATCTTAGTTTTAGTGTTTTTGTTTCTCATTGCAAAAATAATTTGTTTTGAAGAAAATGTCCGTGCAGGTTGTTGCCGAATGTACTTAGTCAACGCGATTGTGAGGTGATAAACTAAATCGTTAACTGAATTATCGTATAACTGTATTAATCCAGTAGCTACTTTAAAAAATAATAAACATATAAATTTCGTACGTAGGCTAGCTCGGTTTAAAATTTCCTATTCGATTACACGTGAATTTATGTATAATTACATCAACACTAGCATGTTGGATACACTTGTAGGTTATATTCTACATGTGGGTTTACTGGTTAATGGTACAGTGGGATCCGGTTATTACGATCACTTTTGGGACTAGTGCTTTTTGATAACAATAACCGGTTGATAACATTAAATAGTGCTTTAAGATGAATATATTAACAATAGCCGAGTGATAACATTATTCGTGATTATAGTAACCGGGTTTCACTGTATTTGTAGTTTAATTATTAATCGATGTATTTTTCTTTTAAGATTAAATAAAGGAGATTAAAGTTTTGTTAATGTTACCTTTCGGACAGAATCTCTTTTCGGAGACATTTTATTTTCCGTACGTTGTTTTATGAGTTTAAGTTTTATTGTAATCGGATGTACGGATATATATAATAATGAAAATGATAAAAGTTTCGAATTTTTGTTTTTAATTTTAACCAATTATTGTCCAAAAAAATGTATTATATGTTTTGAAAAAATTTAGTTGACGTTAAAACTGGATTATCGAGGTTAGTATTATATACACTAGCAAAGCCCTTAACTCGCTGCTGTTAATTAATAACCATTTTGTCATTAACTTGTTTTTAGTTTTAAAAAAGTAATTTTTATCAACGGTATTTCAAAAGCATAGTTCGGTGTGGTACTCAAAATGCAATAACCGGATATCGACAACTATCAACCTAGCAAAATACTAATGTGAAAATGATTTCGTGCACTATCTATTGTTGAATTATATAAAACATATTAAATTTGATTTATTATTTTCAAAAATAAAATTATCGTATTGATAATTTTTTTTGATCAAAATATGACGACATAAAGAATGGGGGAAAATTTATTATTTACTAGTTTGAACCCGTTGAAAAATCGACGAATGCTATTTGAAATTTAGATGTATACCACCTGACACAACAATACAGAGATGGCGCGAGAATTTCATGTTAATTCAAAAATAACATTCATTACTCGATTTTTTGTTGCCTTTATTGTTTAAACTTTTAAATTCATCAACCAATCAGCAATCAAAAACAAAGTCACTTTTGGGTTTTATTTAGTAAGATTAAAATTTGTAAAAAAATTTTTATTGGAGAAGTTGATATGGTTTAAAATGGTTTCCATGGTTGGTGCAGGGAAGAGCAAAGATGGGAATTTTGGAAAAGATGAAGGAGTTGTTGGTTTGGGAAGTTGTTTTGGCAGGAAACAAAGGGTTATTAGCGTGGAAAAGCAATTGCAAAATAATTTTCAACCATTTCGGGAGTAAGAAAAATGGAAGGCGCCTAGTTGGCAATTGAGTTCCATTTAGCGATAGCGGTGCGAACAAATTCCGTGATAAAAGGGTTGAACGTGAATTCAATTATGAACTTTAATTCAGTTGCACGCGTCATTAGCGTCTGTTGTTTTCATAATTTCACCTTGTTGTTGTTAGTGTTGTTGTTGTTGTTGGTGATGATGTTGCGTTTTTATATTGTTCTCCACTTTTTTTTTCTTCATATTTTCAATATTAAAAAAAAATATATAATTTATTTATTATTTTTTTGTGTGAAAAGTTTTTTAATATATATATTTTTTTGTGAAAACACAAAACATCTTGTTGTCGTTCTCTAAACTAATATCGCGTTTAAAACGTCGCGTTTTTCTCTGCACAGGTTACTCATTGAGTGACACGTCGGTGAAAACGAGCTGATAGGTTTACGTTTAGTAGTTTCGCATTGGACAAATGCGATTTTCGCAGTTATTATTTGCAACACCTCGATCGGATCATTTTCAAAAACGTTTCCTTGCCTTTCCAGCATTTTGACAGCGATTCAAATTGTTTGGTTTTCGACCAACCGCGTTGATGGTTTGCACCGATAAAATCGAATTATATCGATTTTTGTCACCGTGTCATGATAAATACATCTATTAGTCCGATTTAGATGGTATCTACCTCCCTTGATAGGATCCGATACCAGATGACTTACTTTTTAACATAAATACTGCGTATCGTTTATCTGATGCTTTGATATTTTAGGAAGCATTCACCATGTGCGATTTATCAATTATAATGCTTACAACATCATTGGATGAAATTTTAACAAGATATACCATAAAGAAAACGATTTCTTTGCTTTTTCAGGTGTCCTTGTTATTCAACACATGATTGCTATATAGTGTATTATATCTGATTGTAAACTACAATAACCTTTAAGGAACATTGACTGTACCGTATAGGATCCACTGTATGTTTATTTATTTCTGTGTGTTTATTCGTTCTCTGATTGATTTTCCAATGATTTTTGTAAATATAATTTTTCGACCATTGGAGACGCACAACAAAACCTAAACACATGAACGTTGTCAGGCAACACGAGTTAAAACAATAAACTAAATAATGAAAAAAAAACGTCATTGTTGACGGCATACAGCGATACACTGCAAGATCATTCGACTAAATTTTACAACAAAATGTACCATAAAAAAATGAATTTTACGTTTTCAGGTGTCGTATGCAGTAGATTGTATGTAGTAGATTAATAAATTAATTGTTTCTACAGCGCTATCTTAATAAGAATAGGCCAAGTTTATGTGTGTATGTGTGTGTGTGTTTTATTTTTATTTTTATTTTAAAATGTAACACTCCAAACGAAGTAAAATCATAAAAACAGGATTATTTGTAAAAAAAAAAAGTGAACTATACACTTAATTGAGATTCAACCGTGAAACAAATTCTGTTCGATGAAATTCTTTACTGTTGTGCGTAACAACAGTAAAGAACACCCTCAAGACGTTGTACTATTTTCCACTAGATGGAGTTGGTTGGATTCTGGTTGGTTTCACTTGAATCTAGAGACCCAGAACTCCTATCTCATGCCCCGTGCTAGAGCACGGACGTACTTTTAGTATAAATATAAACGACAATAATATTTCAGAATGGAGTTCTTCATTTTTAAAAAAAAAAAAAGATATTATTAAATATATATTTTTTTATGAAACACCTACCACGTGATAGAAAATCCACTTCTGCAAGAAATCGTTCTTATCTTTGTAAATCCATAGAAAGTTTTAGACATTTCACAACGGTGTTACTCGAGAGACGAGAAAAGGTCAATAGAGAAGAGATGATGGTGGCAATGACAATTGCGAAACGTTCTCTCTGGTTTGTTGTGTCGTGGTGGTGGTGGGTCGAGAGGAAAGGAGTTGACACAGTGGCTTCATGAAAGAGCACAATTATAATTATCGAGGCAACGAGCAATAAGGCCTCGGTGTCCGCTGTGTGTAATGTTGACGTAAGCGTAATTACCTGCAAGGAATTACCCCTTGCTTTCTCTCTCTCTCTCTCTTTCTCTTCCAACATTAACACTCCGAGATGTTCCCTTTAGCGACGACGACGTCGGATTCGCTTCCACAAACCCTTTGAACACGTTATTAGAGGTTGCGAGCTCTCGCTCCTCCTCTT
Source organism: Cryptops parisi (assembly GCA_034695005.1). Lineage (NCBI taxonomy): Eukaryota > Metazoa > Arthropoda > Chilopoda > Scolopendromorpha > Cryptopidae > Cryptops > Cryptops parisi. The sequence goes on along the minus strand of JAQIWH010005574.1, from coordinate 2,476 downwards.
ATCCTTCTCTAAATGCTACGCTGTTAGTTGGTATAGTACGTGTTTGTACTTTGCAGTGGTAGAAGATATAGAAAGCCCTCCTTTCAACGGTTCAACCTTTTCGAAATGTCATTTAAAATAAACAACTGGCGGGAGGAGATTCAATTAAAGTGTCAGTGTGTGTGTGTGTGTTTGTGTTTGTTTGTGTTTGTGTGTCTACAGTGACCTACGAGTATGGTATAGAGAATGACAAGCATTCATATTTTGATGTCATTTTAAAGGAAAAGTGCTCGTTTATACAGTATGGTTACAGTAGTGCTCGTTTATACATGTGTCGTTAGATGAAATAAAGATGACATGGAGTTGTCCGTCAGATTGAAACGCGTTGTTAGAAATACGTAATGGGCGTTATTATGAAACAAAACAAGTAACAGGAAAAACTTCGTCTTTTAAGTACAACCTGGCTTGATACTGTGCTTTTTTGTTTTCAAACCAAATTTCAAAAGTACTGTTATTTGAAAGAAACACGTGCAAAGATAATTTTTGGTGTTTTGTGTTAAGTGTTTATTCCAACGGATCCACAACGACGAATGATTGCTCAGATAAACTGACTACTATATAAGTCAACTATATAAGTAATTTATTATACGATACGTTTATTTATAACAATGCCTGGTTTGGCTAAACAATGCTTGAATTGAAGTATGTGGTTGTTAGCGTCAGCAACACTCTACGAGAAAGATTCCACCTTTACGTGACATTTTCTCGAAATTGACACGACGTTGATCTGTCAAAATTTAATTCCATGAAATTTTCCACGGATTGTGTCTACGTTTCAAATTTCAACTTTCTGGGATATCGGGAAGTAAGTCAAAATAAACTGCAAAGATGTTGAAGCCCCACACACACACATACATAGATACAACGGATAATTAAAATAAAAGTTTGTAAAAATAGAGGATACCCATACTTATATTGAAGATGTGTAGGTGCAGTAGTAACTCAATGAGTTAGTTGTCTGAATTCATTTGATATTTTTGTTATTCAATCAAAATAACTGTTAATTTGGGTCATCTTATTTGTTAATATTTGATTCGCACGACACTTGAGCTTTTTTTTGAGAGTGACATTTTTTTTTCAAAGAATGATGTAAAATTGATGTAACATCGTAAAATGTAAAAGTGTATGTAAAATTAATGTGGTGAACAGGGTACTTTAAAAAACCTTTATATGCCGGATAGAGATAAATTGCCGCTAAAACCAGAAACAAGTTGTTGTGAACTCAAAGGCGCAAAAGTGACACTAAATAAACTTGTCGGATAAACTTACTTTTTATTGTATGGGGGTTACAATTTTTTTTGACTTTGTTTTTAAAGACTTCACCATTAAATGAAGTCGTTGACTCGATATGAATCATCTGATTCATAACGAGCCAATGAACTTAATACGTACTGTATATTGACCGTATCAAATGTCACTTCATCCATGTAAACGAATGACTAAATTTTCATAGTTATGTTTTTATTAGATGAAACGTTTGGTTTGTTTTTCTTATTTGTAACGTAATGAATTGTAATAGATACAATTCATAATATTAATGTATAGCGTTTTGAAATTTTATTTACTGCCTGCATTAATTCACGTTGACACGAAGAAAAAGAAGAAAAAATGACAACAGGATTATTGTGTACATTCGAACGACATCATGTAATGTGATTCATTTCGTTATACGATTTTTTATTTTCCACACTTGGCTTGGGTTTTTATTTTTTGGAACGAAAACTTAGAAATTGATTTCCACACAAAGATGAATGGAAAATTAAACTGCGCTGTCGTCATCGTCGAAAATGGATGTTTTAATTGCTCACCACGTTTTTTCCTCCTCCTCCTTCTTTATTCGAAATACCAGTGTAACGAGTGGTTTCGAAAAGTGAAAGGATTTAATGGGGATGGTTTCTTCCCCCCCCCCTCCTTTTATTTTTTTTTCGTGCGCTTTTTTTTTATATATATATAAATATATATTTTTTTTTTAGTTGGGGGAATGAGTTGAGTCGTTTTATGGCAAATGGAGATGTCGTTGCAGAAAATTGGTAAAATTCCAGCAACAACTTCTTTTTTTCTTCTTCTTCTTCTTCTTCTTCTTTTACTAAGCAACTCCATCGAGTTGGATAAAGCGCGTGACACCGTCGAGGGGATGAAACATGATGGGGGATAAAAGCTGCCGGGTTTAACCCCTTTTGTACCCCCTTCTCTTTCATGGACTGAATTCATTTTAATTTCATCTTTTCAAGAGGGAAAGCAATGATGTTATGTGTCGGGAAGAGGAGGAGGAGGAGGAAATGATTGGGGTTCGTGTTTATATATTTTCGCGAGATGCGTTTTTACAGATAAGGCGTTTCCGATCGAACAGTTTGTAATCACGTAAAACGACCGATATCATCTTCATGTCGACACCACTTAGAATAACGATTTGAGTCAGTTTACGTGTTTAATGTTC
>JAQIWH010005573.1:0-14391 GCA_034695005.1 Cryptops parisi | reverse complement strand
AGAACAGCGTAGCTCCTCAGGATATCACTGGAAACTAAATCCTTCGAAATGGCAGAAAGCATCTTCGAGTTTATAGCTTTTGTTTCAAAACATCAAAAATCATTTTTCTTTGCCATGTTATTGATTTTTTTCTTTTGTTTTTTCATCCAAACTTCCGGAGAACAAACAAAAATTGGCCGTCTTTTTGGGTTTCAACCTTTTATTAAAATTATTTTTTATTATGTTACAAATACAATGAAACGATCAAAGATTTTCTTTTAATTTTGACTACTGCCAACTATGATCCTTCTGAAAAAGATCTATCCTGTATTAGTATTTCATTTTATTTCATTTTATTTTGTGTTCTAGCTTCGACCAACCATAAACTAAAGTTACACATCAAATACCGTACCGGTAAATGTATACATTGCTCTAATATACAGGGTATTCCTTAAAGGTCAGCACAATTTTAACCACAGATGCTACGAATTAAAACAAAGCAAAACGGGAAATGCATACTAATTTGCATATCTGCATCGATTATGAGTCAATAGGTTTATGCATTTACCAGATTGCACCATATCATCTCTGAAAGGAAGTATTTTCCGGACCCATGTTTATATGGATTGCTTGCTTTGCTTTATCTCCGGTTAAAATTTGACTAGATTTTTCAAGAACACTCTGTATAGTAATAGTTAGTAATAAAACTTCATATAATTTATACGTAATAATTTACAATTACATATTCTTTGTTCCTATACAAGGCAATGACAAGCCTTCTGGCAGTGGTGCACCTTAAACACCAGTAGACTACCAGTACTGGTACCTACAGGCTGCTTCTCAAACTTTCAGATATACAGTAGTTCGAACCATTATAATATAACACAGCAACGTTGACTATGAATTAAAAAACAAATGTATGTTTTAAATAAAATATAAATCTCGCTTACTTTCAACGGTGCAATTTGTTATTATTACTTAACACCCAAAATATAAATAAATACACAGTATATATACACTATAATCCCTTGAGAAGATTTCGCTATTATGCGATTCAGTGGTGCATAAATTACTGAACTGCTGATTTATGAATTGCTGATTTATTTCGATACCGTAGCCACACGTGTGGCGCAAATGACCCTCACACTGAAATGGCCTTCACACTGAAATTTTACGCTTTATGTATTTTTATTTTGTGGGATATCGATACACGCGATTTTCGATTTATGCAAGGTGTTCGCCGAACGTAAACCTCGCATAAATCGGCACAACTTACATTGTTATTTTATACAACACAAATGTGGGTTTTGCAGAAGATTTGTATAATTTAAGCTAACTATTCGCTTTGACATTCCTTGCAAATTGGTTTCATCATTGATATTTAAAAGGGATTTTAGTGTTGTGTTTTTTTTAAAAACAAACTTTTCTTTTGATACTATGAAAAAAAAAAATAGTGAGTTGAGGAAAAGCTCAATATGGCCGCGAGTCAAAAGTGGAGATTTTTCATCGTTGATCCATCCCTCCTGTTCCTTTCTATTTGGCTCATTAAAATCCTTTTAGCGTTGTTCGAAAACAGCGCTCTCAGCGTAGATTACGGAACCGTTACGTGGGGTCAAAGGAGATTTATCGACAGCCACATGAAGGGATCTACAGGGAGAATCGTTTGCGATTAGCGACCATCCGTCCCACTATTACTACAGTACCGTAGTAGGCCTTACTTTGATTCTATACTACTCTACTATCCAATTGGCCCCAAGCGAATTTAGACCCCCTTTTTTGTTGCTTTTGTGTGATCATTGTCCTGCTCCGGGGTACAAACGTCGAAGCTGATGGAGAATGAAAAATATAGTTTTCAGATAGACACCTCTTCTTGGTTGCTACGGTCTATTACCGAAATATTGTCTGGATAGGAATGACAGTATGGCATCTATTGGGACTCCGTCTCTGTGCCATGTTGCAGTTTTTGTGTGTTTCAGTTATAAAAATCAATTTAAATGTATGTATTCAATTTTGTCAACATCAATTTTGGAAATTAGTTTATGTTCTATTTCTTTATACAATCTTTCGATTACTGTAATATTTTCCTATCTACTTTTTGTATTATCTTTGGTTGATCCGTTTAGGATCGTGAAATAAATAAATAAATAAATAAATAAATATTTCAAAATGATAAAAATGAACAAATCTAAGATTGAGAATAAAACCGTATAGGCCTACTGTACGTAAAACATACGTATGTTGGTATGTATATATTCTATATACAGTACAGTATAATAAGATTTCTGTATAGTAGTTATAATCTATATTTGACATAAAATAATTAATCTACGTCAATCTAAGTAGCCTACAGATCTGTTAATCACGGAACTGGTTTAGTCGTGATGTTTAATTTCTCAAACACTCTCTTAAGACATTTTAGCGGTTTTTTCCAAGGCTTTTTAATTACCGGTACTTAATTTATACAGTTTAATTATACAGTAGTTTTGGTCAAGCAATTTGTAGTTATAGGTAGAAAATATATAGGCTTACGTATTAATATTACTTTATCAAAACATATTAAAGTAGGGAAAATTAACTTTTACTTTTTCGAAGATAATTTATGTAATGCGGAAACTTTAATACACACTGACTAAATGACAGTTTTGGGCTAAAATAAGTTCTACTTGTTAAGTGGGATAACCTCTTAAGTGCATGTATATATATAAGCGGTACATATGTAATTTTCAGGAATTGTACATCTTCGTTGAACACTATAGATTTAGATAGTAACTAGGATGGTGTAAGGTAGTACTGTAGGAATATATTTAAGCTTTGGAAAGAATAGACCCATTTTCATGTCATAGTAGTGGCTAATCGCTTAGTGAAATTTATTTGGCGACCTGTTGGCCGGTTAAAGTTTCGACAAACACTTCATTACAAAGGTCTTCTGTGGTTCTCTTCTCAATCACTTGTGACAGATGTAAACTCACACTCGCCTTCCTGTAGGTGGTGAATGGTGCTTAGGCAGTTGCACCAGACCCCTCAGGTTCTTGGCACGTTAAGATACCACTTCTCCCTGTTATTTGTCTCTTGATAAACACGTTGACGCTGTTGCTGCTGACAGTAGGTTCCGTTCTCTGCTTTAGTGCTACGTAGTGATGATGATGATGATCGCATATAGTAAGTTGTCTTCTTATTTCGCCTCGTAGCTCTTTCAACCCTAGGGAGCGGGTGGCCAATCTGACCAAACCATCTCGCGTGTCTTTTCTTTTATTTTATTTTTTTTTGGCTTGTCCCCTTGAGCCCAAGAGGTGGCGCTGCATTCATTGTGTCGCAGCAGTCGTCGCTTCGAGTGACAGGCAACTGGAGCCATAGAGCATTGTTATGCTTCGTTCCTTTTTAAACGAGATTAACAAAACAGTTGGAAAAGGGGGAGGTTTGGAAAGAAAAAGCAGTTGCACTAAGGCATTGCCGGCTACTGGTAGGTAGGCAGTATAGGCCTACTAGCTCGCAAGAGGACCGAACCGAGAGGACTAATTTGAAACGCAACATGTTGTGGGGAACCACGAAGAACGGCGCCTCTTTTGGAACGAGTCGAGTGCCACTCAAGAGGAGAAAAGATCTCGAGAACCCCCTTGACTCCTCCCCCTTTTTACCCCCGTCCATTTTCTTTCCCACTCTTTTCCTCCTTTTACTACCCCCACTCGCTTTTCTTCCCCATCGGAGGGCGGAGAGGCATTATGCCGAGGCAAGCAGAACCTAATTCAGTAAATACCCTATTTGCTTGTCAGCTTTTGATTACCTAAGAGGGGGTGACGTACCTATTGAACTCTTGACCCCCCTCTCTTCACGTTTATATAGTTTGGTGGTGGAACGACATCCAACGGTTTATCCTAGTGCAGCATACAAAATTATGTAAATGAACCGTGGAACAGAGAATAAGCGATTGTGGATTTTAGCATCTCTTGTTGTGGTGGTGGTGTGAAAATTGGGGGTAATAACTTGTTGCTTTAGTAGACCTTCTCTATTATATTTCATTATGTTTTTTTCCTTCCTTTTTCATTTTTTTGTTGGCGTTGAATAATTTATATGGTTTATAATAGTAATCACTTCTATCGTTAAGCAATAGCCTACTATACTAACAGCTTCACTGAATAATTTTTCTTTCAGTTCATTGTGTTTCCAATAGACTTCTAGATTTAAGATTATATGTATAGTCTTAAACGTATCGGACATATAATACCTCAGATAACGTACATAAATAAATCTATGGTTAATTTATAACTTTTAATGGCTTGTTTACAAACTCATGCTAATTTGCAACACGATATTATCAATAAATGTTAACTTTTCATTTTTATTTATTTCCAGGGTATAATACGATAAGCTTTCGAAAACAATTGCACATCAATGACATTATAGAAGATCATCTGTTGAGGTAGGATTAATAAAAATTTGCTATTATACTGAATAGTGTATAGACCCAGAAAGTATCTTTAAGTAACTACAATTTACAGTATATTAATGATGTGCATATTGGAATATGGAACTCGTGTATGCATTATTTACATGAACTAATATGCAATGTTAGATTATTAAATAAATAATAAATAAACGTGTATATTACATTGCATTTGGTTCAAAATAGAAAAATACCTTTTTTTAGTTGATTTACTTTATTCATTTGTTGTTTGTTTTTTATTTGCATTATTTTATTCTAACGTAAATGAGTATTATTTTAAAAGAATGATGCGCTGTAGTATTCGTTTTTAATCAGAATGTAACATTTTTATATATATTTATAAAAAACTCAAACCGTTATTCGGTTAAACTTCACCTTAATACAATGAAGTTATGCAGTTATGCAAATCTATTTTGCTGTTTGTTTATATAGCACATTGTACACATTGTGCACATTGTCATATGTGATATTACTATTATTCAGCAAATGTATTTATTCTAGTGAAACATACAAATTGATTATGATTGATATCTCACATTGAAATTTAACGACTATCGGAATTTAAAAATTGTTAGTAATTAACCCAAAATTGTTATTATGAAACAATAGGCTTAGTTAATTTGCCAACCAAAGATCTTTCATGATTATTAGAAACATTGTTATAATTGACTAAATACATAACGACGACAGTACTAGAAGAAGAAATTTTACATCAGTTAAGGTTAATTTTGATGATGAAACGCGTTGACTGGTAGCAGTAATTTTGTCAGAATCATTCATAACAATACCACTAATCACAAGTGGTAAATACCACTTAGTACCTCTTGACTTTGGTCTACTACTAAAAGATAGTCTTACTATAGTCAACATCATACGTATAGTGGCCAGCATAAAGAATATTGGTACCGGTACTCAATTAATATAGTTCTCCGTTGAGTATCTATTATAATATTGAAGGTCAAGTAGATTATGATTTACTGAAGTGGGTTATTCATCCTCACTTAGCTGAGCTTTCATCTAACTAAATGCCGATGGTGATACACAAACAAGATGTCACCTCTCCCCCCCCCCTCATCGTGATGACGATTACCTTTAAAATCTCGCTTCCGCTTTGGTGGTGACGAGGGTCTCCGTGTCGTCGTCGGTCGGGAGGGGGAGCTTGTTTGATTGGTTCACCCCGTAGGTCGTTGGGTTGCGGCGTTCGCTGCCTCCGTCGCTGGCGCCTTCACCGCCGTAGGACCGCGCGGCTGTTGATGCGACGTCGACGACGACCAATGGGAAATGGCGTCACCGTCAATGACGTCAGCGTCGCCTCGAACCAATGGCGGGTTTGGGGGTGATCGACGGTCAATTAGGGGGGGCGTGGCCGAAGTAAGCTGCAGGCGCCACGAGCCATTGTTTACGGCCAATCGGCGCGTCTGGTCTAAGTTGAGCGAGCTGGTCCGCATTTAACTCCGCGTGACACCTTGATTTCCGCTGGTTATTACTGTAATCGGCAACGGTAAGGTCCCTTCTCGTCCGGTTTGCCTACCACGTCATCCAACAAGAAAACAGCTACAACCCCTCATTCCGAATACATGTGCGGTGTGTTTCGGTAGTGCCACTTCTCTTGGACGAGCAGCGGACGGCACACACCGAAAAAAACAACAACGAGGGGACTTGACACAATGTCATAAAGGTCGGACTGTGATGATTGTTGGAAATTAAGGACCACACCCGCCGCCTCATGGAGTAATTAATTCCGGGGATTTCTGTTTTGTTTTAAAACAAGCAAAAAACAAAAACGACAAACAAACTACGTATTGTTCGATTCGTCTTCGCAAGTTTTGTCATTTCCCTCCTACCGATCAACCGCGGAACTTAACAAAAGTTTGGTTGTTTTTTTTCGTGCGCGATCGTGGACACTTGACGATCACTATGTCGATGATTAAGTCGAACTTGGTGCAGCACGACCAGCACTCCAGTCGGTCGCCGTCACCGTCTCGAAGTCCTTCGCCCCCTACGATGAGTCGTGGCGGTGTTTTAACCCCTTTGATTCACCATCCACCCTGTATAGTGGTGGCCGCAGCTGCCGCTTTGAACGTTTCCACCGCGTCCAGCAACAACAACAACAACGTGTGTTCTTCTTCGTCTTCATCATCCGCAGTATCCACCTCACCCAACAACGTGGCGACGCCTCCGAGGAAGTCGTCCTTCTCCATCAGCAGCATTTTGAGCAGGACGGACTTTAAAAAAGACAGACCTTGCTCGCTAACAACACCGACGACCGTCGATCCCGCCCGAACCCCCCAACATGTGCACGCGCACCCGTTGCTGTCGGCCGTGGGTTTCGAAGCCCTGGCACGACATCCATTCGTACCCGTGTACGGAGAAAACACTCTCGCACCCAGGGCCTATTCGTGGTACTCGTGGACTCAAGCGTCGGCTCTCAACACGCCTCACGCGTTAGACGTTAATGGTGAGTAACATTTGACTATCATTATTATTAATCTCTTATTCTTTGTTTCATTCTGGAAATTGCTGTTGAATTTGGTTTGCATTGCATGATTTGCCAAAAACTACGTAAAACTAACATTATCTTTCCAAAGAGAGGTGAATTTCCGTTTTTTCTTCTCTGGAGTAGAGTTCGTACAATTTCTAGACAGTCACGTATCGAATTTATCGTGGGTGTATTGACGCGCTGCCAATGTAACGATATAGAATTTCTTGGGTCACTGACATGTATTACATTGTGAACATTTCCGGACATCATATGTTGCAATACCGTATATTACGTAGCTTAAATTCAGAATGTCGTAAAGCAAAACTATGAACATTTTTTGTCAGGGACTGTAAAAATGCTAAAATTTTAACACGTTACATACCGTATCCGTAGTAATAATTGCATTAATAACCTAAACGTTAACAGAACAGAATAGTGGTTTACTCGTTTGTTAAGTTATACTTCAAACTGGTGTTTCATTTCATAATATATTTTGTATAGTTTTCGTTTACTACAACATCTGGGGAGAAAACCTTTCGTTTAAAATGTTTGATAATTGTAAGTAGGCCTGTCAAATCTAATTTTTGAGGCAGAATGAAAACAAATGTGGTAGAACTTGTATAATGGTACATTGTAGATCGTACTTTTGTGTTTCTAATGGTCGTATTATGGTTAAAAATGGTATGTATTGTATACAGTTTGCTTAGACAAGTAATAACTTAATTAGAACGTTTAAATATAGCCTTACAGATTTGTCGCCAGAATGGGTTCCTATATACTTTGCTTTTTAAATTACCGCTTAAACCTGCCTATAAGCTTTATTTTAATTTAATTTCCGTAGATTTCGGCTATTGTAAAAGATTGACACTTCATTACAATTTCAGATATTATATCCAACTATTCTTACAGTAGTTGGAGAATAACTATTTATTCATTAACCATTGTAGTGGGAGGTAGGTTACTATAATAGTTGAAATAATAACATTGGGTAGAGGTTAAATTTTTATGTCACTAGTTTGTTGTCAGAGTTTATTGTTTAATTTTTAAACCTGCGAATATTGCTTTTAGGAGTATTGGTATTATAAAAAACGAGTAGGCCTACAGTATTTTCAATTGAAAAGTTTACAAATACAGTACTTTTAATCGCTGTTTTGTAATTCTATAGATGCAAATTTATAGTTGCAAAACGTCATAGTCACTAGGTTAATTTTTTATACATGGAAGGTATTTAGTTTAGTTTCTTATAATTGATGCTTGTTTTTAATTTTGTTCATTATTAAGTTGATGATAACATTTTATTGTTACTTTATGATTATTTAATAGGAACATGGGTCGCCGTAAATTTATTTTTATTGCTTGGATTTTTAAGTTTAATTGGTTTTTGTTGTTAATTAATGATTACGACTTTCACGCCATTCCTTGACGAAAATTTGGTTTATTTGATTTTTATTAATTAATTAAGTAAATAAGTAATTAGTAAACTCATCAAAGTTAATACTTCAAATTTGTTCTTTCTACATCTCCTTTCTAAATGAATATTTAAAAAACCAATCTTTGATCTTCTGTTCATATAGCGCGGTCGAATACACACGAGAAAAACACATATATAGTATAACATTATCACTTTTATTATTAACGATAATATTTAATGTAATTGACACTAAATGCGAGTAAAGTACTTGAAAATGAACAGTTGCGAGGAGGGAAATGTATCGATTCAATGATGTGCAATTTTGATGATCGAAATGTCGAAACCGATGAAAATGAAATGTTTTCAAGCAGATGGTTAGATTTTGGTTCTCTTTGGTTATTACTTCGCATAATAATGGCACAATCGTTGTTAAGAGCAGCAAATCAAACTTGAACGCGTGTCATAAACGGGACAAGAGATTGTGTTTGTCATAATTAAAAGTGGAAATGAGAATGGGAGGAGGTTGCTGTTTGTCATTTTGATTGTCCACGTTTTGTGGGTGGAGGAGGATGTGAAGGCTTTTCTCGTCCTCTTTACATATACTGACTGTAGTAATAGTAGTGGTAATAGTGTGTACTAGTAGTAATAGTAGTAGTAGCTGTGCTTCGGTTGGTCGTCGTAATTGAGAGTTGTCGCGGTTGCTATCAGATTAAGCAAAGCGCTCATTTCCGAGCGCTGTTTCATTTAATTTCCGCTCACAGCAATCGGCGCTTCCGCTTTTGCACACAACACACTACATGCAAGATGAATAATAGACCTCTCTTTCTCGAATACACTTTTCAACTAACTTTATAATGATTATTAATATTTAATTTTAGCAACCAAAAAAAACAAAAAAGAAGATTTCTGTTTAAAACTTGTAAATACAAAAGCTGAAGTTGGCAGGTATAAAAGTTCTTGTAGTTGCGTTTCCGTTATGTTGGAAATTTATGTTACACAATACTGGTTGGAAATTCGATCGTTGGATAAGCCATTTGTAATTCTAAGAATAGATTTTAGAAGAAAAGTTTGTTTTGTTTTTTCATTCGTAATTGTCTGTTGAGTGAATCAGAGATAATTGGATAATAACGGTAGGATTTTTCTTGGGTTTGTGTTTTTTTTTCCATGAAAGTCACTGCTGCAGTAACTTTCTTTGAAGTAAAAGCATCGGGGAATTAAAGTCTCCTTTTCTACGTTATTTTTTACTGATGTAACTCTAGCTATAAACTGAAATCATAAATACCAGAATATACGTCCTCATTAAATTGATGTCTAATACAAATACTTGTATTTTTTTTTTAAAAAAAAAACAACCTTGAATATATAAAACAAATATAATGATCAGAAATGGCCTCAGTTGTTAATTAGTGGTGTTGAAATGTATATAAATTCACTTTTTTATTTGCACCACATTATACAAATTATCTTGAGAACCTTTGTATAGAAGTTGATGATAACGTAATGTTAAAGTTGTTAAATCAGTTTAAGTTGTACAGAGTTATACTATAAGGAATTCGTTTATTTGATTTGGTGATATAAAGATTGAATCGTTTATTGAATCGTCTGAACCCAGAAAGGAAACTAACCATCAGTTTTCATATTTTCAGAAATTAAATCGAATTAAGCATTAGAACCTATGCTCACCCATAAGCTATTTTTGCTTTACATTACTTTCACGTGATGTTAGTTCTCATTGTGAGTGAAATCTAAAGTGGGTGTTAGACCAATAATAACCAAACACGAAAATTTGTAATTAGTTTTCTTTGGCTTCGAACCGCTCAATTGTTAGTTATATCCAGTTTGATGTTTACAATAATGCATTATTTAAAATTGGATACTGAGATGTATTCTGTGCTAACTGGTAACATATAAACTTGGAGAGAGTTACAAAATTATATTCATTATAATAGTCTACTCTAATAGTACAGTAAGTGTATGGTCGGTGCTGGGCTTAGGTCACTGAGGTCATTCAAAGATTAGCTCTTTAACACTATTATTTGATGTTCGTTCTGTTTAGTATACGTTTAATTTAATTCATAGGCTATTAATTAAAGTATCAGTGAAGCCATTAAGTCGAAAAATACAAAGTTTTTTTTTATAACATTAAGCAATTGTACAGCGTGACACCACTTTACAGAGTTATTTTCTATATTTCACCAAATTTTTTGAAATTATCTTGATATTTGTTTTTAGTTTTTAAATGAGTAAGCATAAATTTTTATTGATTGAATAGCATGAATTTTTTTTTCTTAGCATCATAGAAGTACAAAAAGCAATAGGAGGTTTTTTATTGAATTTACAACAGCATTACCATATCTTTGGTAGGCTCTCGGGTAGTCTCCTAAGAAAGAGACAAGGGTCCTGTGTCAATTGAGGTTCAACTTGTCAAGTCATGTCTCTCAGGGGAGCTAGCTCTCAAAGTGTGAAATGAAGTAAATGAGGTTCCGGTTTAGTACAGTTTAGTTAGAGGTAAGAACACGCAACTCAATAGAACAAGATGATAGAGGATGTAACACAAGTTTGTTTTTAGAGAAACATGGTTATACTGTTTTTATATCGGATACGGAACAAACAAATATTAGAAAAAAATTCTTTATATTTTATATGATCATTGCAATTTGATAATATAAAGACTAGAACTGGTTTATTGACGACATTGTTATTTAAGAATGATCTTTTTATTTACAGTACGGTTACGGTACTGCTTTTCACTTTATGGTAATTGATTTTAATCACATACTTTACAAACACATACTCATTAATTTAGTTCATCTAAATAAACATTTAAACCTAATTGTACGTATACTGTACTGTAATAATGTGTAATGTAATAATTGCTTATGACAGTTTGTTTCCACTGTAAGTCTTCTATTCTCGTTTGGTCCTAAAAAAAGTTTTACTAATTATAACGTAACTGAGATTCTCAATTAATGCGAAGACTACGTGCTGAGAAAATCTCGAATAATTCGAAAGTTGCAGATGTCGAAGTTCCCATCAAGTTAGAAAACTTGAGAGCTGTCAGTCTTGAACTACATTATCAAATCGCATATAAGAAACTCTCATGAACCAAGGACTTTTTGTATTGTAATTTCGCTTAAGACGTTAGAAATGTTTCATTTAAAAATGAAATTCTTATAAGATTGTTTTGCATAACTATAGGCTACTTTAAGAAGAGAGAAATACTCATTTTTCTACATCTACACATATGACTACTTCTTCTTGCTTTGTTATTCTTTTAATGAACACGTCAAAACCATCTTTTACATGAAAAGAAATAAGTATTATCGATTACTGGGTGGAAAGGCTGATGCTTTAGAAAGTTCAAAAGTCTGGCTTCATAAGATATGCATTTATAATTTAACACTAAAATGTTCGTTTAACATTGGTTTATTAATTAGCTGTTATATTTGTCAGATTGTTACACATTTGGATTACTTCTTATGGGAGCATCTTAAATCAGTAGTTTATAATAACCGACCTAGAACAATACAGGCGCTAAAGAATAACCTAACACGATGAATACGAAGCCATAAAAACAAATACTTCCATACTTAGATATGTTCAAAGCTCTTGCAAAAATGCATTGAAGTAAATCGATGTCATTTTGAACATGTGTTGTAACTTATAGACCAACTGTTAATTGACAAGTTAAATAAAAAAATCCTAGTGTGTTTCTTTTATACTTTTCCTATAGGGCTAGACTTTTGGGACACCCTATGTAAAAATGCCTTTTTTCTTAAACAAGTCCTAAGTGGGTTTCACTATATTTATTTTTTTGTAGAGTGTTTCTTAATACTTAGTACCAAAGTAAAGTATTTGGTAGTACAGTATAGCCTAACGTAAAAGGAGGCCCTTACACAGAGTACAAACTCTTCAAAGTGTTGAAGGATCTACTATACGAGTTGAAGCATTCTTGAATAAGAATGGGCGTGCGTTTAGCACAACAAAAGAACTCCTGGGAAGCGCGGATTGAATGTCACGCGTGATTTCTTTGTAGTTTCAGCGTCACGCGCCCTGATGGTCACCACAATGGCCGCCCTCCTCGAATTGCGCCACCTTCAAAGACTCTCTTTTTTTTTCTTCTTCTTGTCTTCTTCTTCTTCCAAATTTCTATATCTTTTGGGAGAAAGTAATGGAAGTTGTAGGAGAAACGACAGTAGAAAAGTTTTGATTATGACGTATAAGAAGAATGCGCCGCGTGAATAGCGTCACTCAATACCTGAGGCAATAAGGCAACAACAATTATAAATCAAATATCGTCGATCGGTCCGAGAATCGAGGGTTCTAGTTCAAAAGAGTTCCCCTCCCAACTCTCTTCATGCGGTTCTTCTATTACTAAATGGAAACTTGCATATATACATATAAAAAAAGGGGGGACAGACAAAAGAGAAGAGTGAGGGTGGTATTTTTGGAGGGTATAGAAAAACACAGGCTATACGCTGTTGTGGAAGTCCATTAACGAGAATAAAAGGGCTGTACTATAGTAGCTCTCAATGGACTAAAAAAATCGGGTTTATAAATGTTAAATCGTATAATGAGGGTCGGGTGTTGTTATAGGCCAATTGAGCTGTAAAAGCATGGTGCGACGAATTGGTGAACGTACGGTATATACAAAATGTCACCCTAGATCATGTTGGAAGTAGACTGTATGGACTATTATAGGACTATTGAAATAGTTGAATAGAGAGTATGTAGTACTGTTCAAACAGAATAGCAAAGTGTTGAAGGTTCAAGCTGGCTTTACAAATCGATTGGTTATGCCAATTGCAATTTGAGAACATGTTATATCGAGTATATGTCAAGATTCAATATCGGTGTACGGTATTAGTAAGACTTTTAGCTTATATTAATGAGTGAACTAGTTATTGCAATTAATTTTAAAAGCAAAATGCTTGTTAACGTGCTACGAAGGACAATATTGTATGTAGAGTCTAATTGGATAAATACAGGGTGTTTCAAAAATAACGTTACATTATGACAAGACCATAACTAAGTAAGAAATAATACAGGGACGTGCTATGCATCAGTCTATAGAAAAACTCTGGCAATTTTCATATTTCACCGGCTTGAGATTAAATGTTTTGCACAAGCGCCGTTAAGAGACTCATTGTACCAAAATGGCGCTACTACAGCTGGCGATGAGAATTAAGCAATGGCTTGCTACTGCTGTCATGACAGCCGCAAAACATTATTTCATTTTTGGCAAAGCTTTCTCCTGTGGCTGTGGGGGTCGGCATTTTACTACAATGAGTTCACTACGAGCGCAAGTGCAATACGTCAACCGCCAATATGATACGAAAGTTGTGGCGTTTTTCTATCGACTGATGCCTAGCACGTTCCTGTATAATTATTATGGCCTTGTCAAAGTGTAACATTCATTTTTAAACACACTGTATTTGATTACAAATGATTATTTGCTTCATTACCAGCATTTTATTTCGTATTTTTGTTTATTGTCGCTTGACTAGTAACGCGATTACAATAATTGAGTCGAAATGTTGATGATTTTTTATGCTTATTTGTTCTATGTCAACATGGCTTACTGTTGTAAGTGCAATTCATTACTAAATATTTACTCATTGAAGTTTGGGCTAATTATAAGCTTAGGATATTTTCGATGCCCGTCAATTTGCAACATCAATAGCAATTTCCGAATGTCCTTTTCAAATCTAAATCGGTTTCTATTGTAGTCGTTACTCTTGTAAAAACATTGGCCGTTTCACTTTCAGGCAGTTCGAAAGCAGATAGCTGTCCGTCCGCATCGCCTCCGGCAGCTTGTGTCAGCTCGGACAGTCGTGCGTCGAGTCCCACGTCTCCGCCACCCAAAGATGGCGACGAAACCAACGACGATGCAGCCACCGATCTTTGCACCCGTAACCCGGGTGGCGGTGGCGGAGGCGCGGGGAACGGCGGCAGCGCCAATGGTGGCGGGTCGTCTTCGTCTTCGTCTTCTTCGCCCGACAAGGACAAAAAGAACCGGCGCAAGAAGAAGACCCGCACCGTGTTTTCGCGCAGCCAGGTGTTCCAGCTCGAGTCCAC
>JAQIWH010005572.1:0-14391 GCA_034695005.1 Cryptops parisi | reverse complement strand
TGTTTCATTTAACGAGGAAAGTTCCTCGTGTGATTATATTAATATATAAATAACTAAATTAAATATGAATTAATCATACAAATTTCAAAATAATTATCTTAAGGCCATAATTTTCAATTAACCACGCTCAAAAACGGATTGCAAAAGATGTGCACATTATTTTAGTACATATACAATACTTTCTGTATCTTCGGTATGAAGTACTTGTTTTTTATTTATTTATTCATTCATTCAAGTGCGTTCAATAAAGACAAAAAAAAAACATACCATTAAGGCATAGCTGGGCACAGTTAATCGTTAATCCGTTAACCATAACATTATCATAACTTTCTATGGCAATGTTATGGTTAACGGATTAACGATTGGCTGGCCCGCCTAAGCATTAAGGCAACAATTTGTATCTACAAATAAAAGTTTTTATTAACTAATTTACATTTGCTTGTAAAAATTCAAAATTATGTATAATTGTCTACACTCTAAAAAGCAATTGTCAAAACATATTTTGTATTGTACCATATAGAATTTGTTATTATTTTATTCCCATGGGATGTGAAATTTTAAAATAAAAATAAATAAACATAAATAAATAATTTCATGAATAATAAAAGTAATAATTTTTTAATCAAGTATTTAATTTACGTAATCGATTGTAATACTTTGGAATTACAAGTGAACTATATGTTTAGTACTTGTACAACATTGAATGTTGTACAAAACAAACTAAAATTATATAAAACAAATTTAAAGGGTGTAAGGAAACTCGCGTGTAGTTTAATGTTATAATTCTTTTCAAGATGATGAAGGGAGTGTGACGATATAGATAAGAATCGGGGAATTTGTTTTAGACTCTCATAAACAATTAATTTTCGAACTGTCAAAATTTTTTTAATTTTACATTGAGCGGATATGGAGGTATAATGCGACCATTTGAACAAAGTGCGTAACAGATTATTGTGGACAACTGACAAAGATTGAATGCGATAGGAAGGGGCATCACCCCATATATAAATAGCATATGATAAATTAGATTGAATTTTTGATTTGAATAGGGTTATCTTTTCACGTATGGTAATTATGTTACGGATTTGTTTCAAAAGAAAATAAAGACGGTTAAGTCTCGATTTTAAGTAGTCAATATGGCTAGCAAAATTGAGACATTAGTCAATTCTCAATCCAAGTATATTGCTTGATACATTGTTAATAGATTGTTGTCCAAAAAATAAAAATTTTTGTTTTAATATTATTGAGTCTCATAGAGTGAGCTAAGAACCATTCACTTAAACACTCTATGTTTTGTGTAACAAAGTGGGTTATAATATGAGTCTCGTATCTAGGATAAGTATACAGCAAAAAATTGTCATCGATGTAAGTCATCAAATATGGAAATAAAGGAAGATCAAAAAGTTGGTTCGACATTACTGAAAAAAGGGTAGAAGATAGAAAAGTTCCCTGGATTACCCCATTGTTAGATTGGGTACGTGTAGTTCTGTTATCACCAATCTGAAAATATTTATTAGTGAAATAATCATTCAATAAAGCTAATGTCTGAAACGATAACCCTAGTTGTAACAACGATGATAGAATATCTGTTCGTGATACAGTATCGAACGCTTTCGATACGTCTGTGATAGCCAAACAACAATGAAAATTGTTGTGAAGATTTAAAATGAGTTTATAGTACAAGTTTTGTAAAAGATATAAAGAAGATTTGCCTTTAATGGCACCGTAGGCCTGGTTAGGTGTGGTGGAAACAACTAGATCCTTTACTTCACCAAAAAGAAAACGATTAACTTTTGAGCTAATTTGCTCAAAAAAAAGGGTAAAAGCTATTGGGCGATAGAAAAAAATGATGGAGCGGGGTCCAGTTTCATAAATAGGTGTTATAGAAGCAATCTTCCATATAGATGGATATATTGTTGTTGTATAAATTAAATTGAATAATTTAATTATATGGTTAATGGCATCAGTAGATGAGTTCAATAAAACTAGTTTATTGTAAACATCGTTTGGATATGAAGAATAATTTTTTTAATGGATTTTAGTGTGTTAATAAATTCATCTAGAGTAATTTTTTTTTTATTAATATTATATGGAGGAAAAATATAAGGATTGAAACAATTTGGTTTTATCGTATTGAGGAAAGGGTTATCACACCATTGGAGAAATAATAAATATTTTTCCACAGGTAATCGTATACAGGTCGTTTTACTACTGGATTTAACAAAGTTCCATAAAGCAGCAATTGAATGAGAAGAGGTCACTGCTTTGCGCTTGACTAACCTAATTGCTTTCTTATACTCTTTCTTTATAGTATCAATGTAATTATGATTTTGCAATGTTGGATTCTGGGACCAAACTCTATACAGTTGTTTATATCGATCATAAATCACTTGTATGGTATTGCACCACCAAGATTTAAATTTATCAGTATGTCTTTAGTTTGTCAATAGAAAATTCTAAGTCCAGACTGACACAGAACAAAAAATACATAATCACTAATAAACATTAACATTATCCCAATTATTTGTGGGATAAAATATGAATCTGCAACTTATCAGGGGTGGAATAAACATTTTTTTCAGAAGTTTTACTCGATGTAAGGGCGGAAAAGGCTTTCCAATCAACATTCTTATAGGACTGAGTCATGCCCAAAGGAACAGGTGTCGTAATACAAGTTGGAACTATTAGTGGGTTATAGGGTATTTTAATAATGATCAATAAAGATTGATGGTCAAAACCAGGTATAATAGAAAAGGAAAGGGGTGTTGATATTAATGTTTCGGTTAAAAAACAGATCTAAACAGATCTAAGATGGAAACACTAGTATTCGTTATTCTAGTAGGAGAACTAACTCTTGGGGCACATTTAAGTCCATTCATAATATTACAGAAGTCCTTAACACTACTACAATTTGTATTAAAAGCTAAGTTAAAGTCACCCATTATGCAATTCATGTCATTAACATCATGATTTGATGTGATCCAATCAAAAGTATTATTGATATCATCATAGGATGGTCTATAAACGAGTGTAACTCTCATCTGGGTTGAACTAGTATTATGATATTTAAAAAATAAGATTTGTAAACCATATTGGGAGTATATAATAACATCATGATAGAACAATTTGTCGGTTATATAACACAAAACGCCTCTGCCTCGAGTGGCTCGGTCAGCTCAGATAATTTGTAATCATCTATTGCTATATAGTCATCCAAGATATTAGTGTTCAACCAAGATTATGTAATAAAACAAATATCAGGGTTCAATTGGGCAATTAGGTTATGAATAGTGTCGATCTTATTCAAGATTGACCTTGCATTTAAGTAAAAAATAAATATAGATTTTTCACTGGACAGTGAAACGGTTTGAACGAATTGAGTCAATAGTCACGTTGGTATATCACTATCTAATCCAGACAATGTGGTCACTCCACTGGATGTGGAGCTTAATTTTTTTTTTTTGGATGATATAAGAACAGGATTGTCACCATTAAATCGACTAACTGAAGCACCGGCCAACCAGTGATTTTTATCTATCACCGAATCCATGTGTTCAGACACTACTCGAACAAAAATATTTTTTGAATTTAATCCAGCTTTGGTAATCTAATGGTCACATTATGTTATTGCTAAAACCTTTGGTTTCCAAAATTTGTCGGAGTTGGGGTGGTGTTATGTGGTCAAGCAGGTTACCTACACTAAGGCGTATGGTTCTTGGTTTTGCCACTTCCGGTATGATATTAGTCTCACCTGTTCCCCAAAACAGAAGTTGTTTACGTGGACGAGATGGCTTTGTGTTGGTTGATCCAACGTTAACACGTGGAGGCTTGAGGATGTTATCAGGCATGGGCTTAATAGATGTGTGTTAAACACAATGTGTGTTAAACAAGATATGTGTTGAACACCAAACTTATAGAAGCATAAGAAAATTACACAAACTTTTCGAATTCACTGTGTTTTTCACTAAACATTGTTTTTCATTAAACAGACAGCACCTTTTATATATACGAGTTTATATATAATTTTCTAAATTCTTTTCTTTTTAAACCAGCAAATATTTCATCCGTTAAGAATCAACTATGCAGCTGCATCCTGTTGTTCAGTTGCAATTGCCTTACATGTGGAGAAGATCTTGTTTCTCACAGTATATGTGTGTTACGGAACGTGATTTTTGAATTAAAACTTTTTTAATTGGACAGGCCAGGCTCCAACAACTTCAGTCTCTGCTACCACTCAGTTGTTTATTTAGACTCTGTGAACTGAGACACAGACAGCAGTAACAATAATAAATAAACTTTATTTCTTTGCACACTGGAAAGATGTAAGGACAGTTACAACTACTCGCCCTTCTTCATGGATACTGGGAAAATCTATCTCGTGTTAGCATGAAACATAAACAAGTATGAAGTCTTACTCAATGTAATAAGGCACTAGTTTAAGGCCTGAGTAGATTGTTTAACCAAATACAAAATTGAGTGCAAAGTGACTAATCGATCAGTATTAACACTGAATAACTAAATAGCTATATACAACTGAATAGTCACATAACTACACAACTTCATGACTACCTAACTAAGCTTGTTGTTCAATACTTAGATTAACTAACTTAGCTTAATCTATGAACAACCGTTGGCAAGTGTGTATTATTATTTTATTAATAATAATAATCGACAAACCGTAGAATCGCTAACTGCAAACTTATTGTGCAATAGTGGCCTGTCGAAGTCAGTAGAATTCACACCCGGAAAAGAAAGTAAAGCAATGGCTGCCGGCTCACTTTGTAAACTCATGCTTCACACGGCACTCACCCATTTATGGCGAACTTGTATTAATTACCGCCTCTCAATGAAGCAATGGTCGAGAGCTTCAAAAACTTTGCGACTGGTGGGGTTCGTCCTCACTGCTTTAAATACCTTATCCACAATTGAGACTGACGACTTCACTTGGGAGCAGGCACTGCTTCCTCGTTTGTTAGCGGGTCGAGTCATCAGCAAAGATGGCGTCTCACCTTTCTTGATATATCGGGAAGGAAGGAAATACTAGTTCAACAAACAAGTGAATAAATCAACTTGTGCCAGTTCTGAAGTGTTTTTTCTACTGCACAATGCACAACGATTTCTCTTTCACATGGCTTCATGCTTCGTGGAAAAGAGAGTCGATCCACAGTCGTCGTTACAACAACCTCCTGAACTCCCCCGCCTCCTTTACACTTCTTTTTCCTCTCTCACCTCAACGTCCCCTCGTGTTCATTCACCAAACCTCCTTTTCTCTTTTTCTCACAATGTGAAAGGATAATGATCGTTTTGGATAATAGTTTAATGGATAATAGTCGTTTTCCTATTTTTCAGTTGTTTTTCAGTTGCAATGTTTTCCATATTTAGTTGCTAATGTCTTATAACATTTTTAGAAAACATTTTGACACTTTCATTCAACGCGTTCAGAAAATATTCCAATGCTTCACAACTGTTCAGAAAACATTCTATTAGCTCACAATTGTTAATGTTAATATTTCATAATTGGTGTAAATGTCTCATAGTACTAAATTTTCAAAATTCGTCCACAACCATTCATTCCTCTACTGGCACCTAGACAAAGGTTATGACCAACCCTGTATATAAAACAACCCGAGGGGTTTCATAATAGAAACGCTAGGCAATTCTTCCACGTTATTAAAAGCATTTATGGTCTTCTTCAGGCCATAAATGCCAAAATCAGGTCGATGTCGGCATTAGAAATTCCATGAAGTGTTAACAAAGAATAGTTTTTAACAGTCAGGTAGGTAGGTATTTGATTTAGAGAGGTGCACCAACTGCAAAGTCATATGGCACCCACAAAACAGGAGGGGGGAGGAAAATGAGAAGAAGGAACAATTGAATACGATCGATCACCAGAAAAAGTAAAAGGAAATGAAGTACGCGAGGAACCAAAAGAGGAGAATCACTCAAAATTTCAGGAAAAAAACTAGGTAAGCAACACTGGATAGGGAAAGAGGAAAATTGTTAACCAAAACGTAAAGAACAGGTAAGTAGTTAAGGAAGTGACGTGCCCCAACTACAAGGTTATATGACATCCGGGGAACAGAAGGAAAAATGAAACACAAGAGAAGAACTATTAAATGCGATTAATCACCAGAAAAAGTTGGAGGAAATGAAGTACGCGAGGAATCAAGAGAGGAGAATCACTCAAAATTTCAAGAATGGAACTAGGTAAGAGACATTGGGAATATGGAGGGGAGAAAGAAGAGGGCATGCAACCAAGACGAATAGAAAAGACAGTGTTGCACAGGGCACAACTGGAAGGAAACTTCCCACAAAGCAAGTAAGTATGAGAAAATTGCATGTGATCAAGTCGTAGATGGGTAAGGAAAATTTCATGGACTCGAGGCATAAAAACAAGAAAGGTCTGAGATGACAAGCATATTTTGTAGTAAAGTGCTGCTGGAAATCAAAGGGATAAGCAGGATTAGCAAGAGTAGCCACTGAACGAATAAACGAGTGATGTGACCAATTCCGATTGTTAAGGAGGTGGTGAAATTTCTTTTCACCACTCTCAACACACATGCTATCAATGGAAATCATGCAAAAAACCCTAAATGCAATGGTGAACCTTGCCATGGTGATGCTGGCATGGTGAACCCTGTGGAGCCGAACGAGATAGAATCTACGTGTCGAAATGAAGATGACTGAAGCATATGTCAGTTGAGAGTGAACAAGTGACCTATACAGAGTAAGCAAGATGTGTCAGTCTGCCTCCCCCCCATGTGGGATGAATCAGGATGCAAAGAAAATCGCATCGAGTGCTTTACGACAAAGGGAAAAGAGGTATCGGATATGAGAAAGCCAGCTCAGGCCCTGATCAAAAACAAGGTCAAGAATGGGGACCGCAGATTCAACAGTGCCACCACCAAAGCATGCCAAATTAGGGTGCACAGGGTGGTTAAAGCAAAAAGAAGCGCACACAGTTTTTCTTGGAGAAAAGCGAAAGCCATGAGCAAAGGTCCAATATTTAAGACAATAGATGGTAAGCTGTAGTTGGCGTTATGCTACTGCAGGTGGTAAAAGCAAAAAAAATCGCAAGGTCTTCAACAAAAAAGGATGCAGTAATGGAGGAGGGGATTTGCTGAACAAAGAATTAATGACAACTGCTTGGATAACACCATTTTAATCAAAGAACCAAGAGAAGAGAGCTGATCCAACCTGAACCCAAAATAAGCGGATGAAAAGGAATGGTATCACGTAAATACGCCTACTACAAAAACGCTAATGTCAAAACGCCTACTGACAACAATGCCTACTGTCAAAACAGCGACTGACAAAAACGCCTAAAATGAAACTAAAACAATTGAATAAATAATATAATACACTTAAATGATAAAACATTTATTTTCAAATGCACTAAAAGTTAGAAAAAACTTTTTTTTGAGTATCCTAAAAATGTTCTCAACACAAAGTGGGCTGGGTGCTTAATTAATTAGTTAATTAATTAACTAAGGTGTTTGTAGTCAAGGGAACAAGCCAAAGCTTTTATTTTCAGTCATGTGTGTTAAGAACATTTTTAGGACGCTAATAAAGATTTTCTTTTCTAACTTTTAGTGCATTTGGAAATAATAAACTTTTTTAAAAAAGTTTTTTAATTTATTTTATTTTACATTTTTTTAATTTGATGTTTGAAAAAATTTTAAACTTTATGAGTAATTTTCTATGAATCAGAATGACCAGGTTATCAAACAAAAGAAGTAAGCTTGTGGTGGCCTGTATAACTTTATTATTTGTTATTATGCATTTCAAATATGTATTTGAATTCTGTAATGCATATTTTATGCATTTCAAAGCATATTTGAATTTTTAATGCATAAATCTAATAAGTAATGCATAAATATGTTTTCCCAAGTAGCTTGGCACAAATTTGAGAAATATTACAACAAAAGTCAAAAGAGACATAGATATTCCATTGGATTATACTTTCCAAATTCTTTCTGCTAAAAGATAACCGTCAAGATTACTTTTTTAATCTCCTTGAAAAGCAAAAAAATCTCCATTTTGAAATCTTTGACGAACTATATCGAGGATAGTTTGATTGGTAGGTTCCATCCAAATATAACACAACGTGAACCATTTTTTCCTAAGTAACTTTCCTGTATTTTGTTGTGTTTTATTTAATATTTTTATTTGTGCTTGGTGCTAGTAGTCACTTTGACCGAAATAAAACTAAAAAACAAACTAACTGTGGAATTGTTACAACGCAACGCTTTTGGATCTTCCGAAAACTAATAATGCAGTTGAAGGATGGCAATCGTTCTTTCAGCTCTTTAATGTCTTCCAATCACCCTACTATTTGGAAGTTTATTAAAAAGTTTATGAAAAAAACTGTTGTTCTAGCCACTGCGTAAAAAGTTTATTAACCACATTCAAAAAGTTTACAAACACTACTGGTTAGAGCAATAAGGTGATAAATCGAAATGGTGGTACAGTCTTTACCTCGTTTAAGAATAGGAAGGGCGGTTGCCACTTGCCAGGCCAATAGAATAGAGCTGGTACGCCAGATGATATTAAAAAGATTCAATAACGAGAGCTTGACAAATGCCTGAGCATCTGGATGTAGATGTGATCAGGTCCTGGAGCCATATTGAGTAGCATGCAGTGTGAGAAAAAGTTTCCAAAGGTGAAACAAAGGGTCACAAGGTTCAGGGGCAAAGAGGCAAATGACAAAGGAAGTCCTTCAACATGGAAGAATTCATCAAGAATCTAGAGGTCGTAATGATGGCTGTTGCTGATTTCAGCAAAGTGATGAGATAAGGCGGTGGCTACAGCTGTCAGTTCAGTGAGTAAAAAGGTGCCATTGTCTCAGAGAGAGGGGGAAGGGGAACTGTTGTTCACTACCCTGGCAAACATGTCATAAACACAAGCGAGATGTACAATGCTGATGAGAGAAAAACTTGTTCTCCAGGACTTGCATTTCATTGACAAAACAAGGCAGGAGGTTCATGCTCAAAGACATTTATAAATAACAAACTAACAGGAAATAAACAACAATTTTGCAGGACTGCCTTATGGTCACAAATCGCCGTAGCAACCTCGTCCGTCCACCACAGGACAGAATCGTGAGCTGGAGACCCAGAGAAGAAGAGAGATAGAAGAATGGGCAGCAGAATAAATGGAACGAGTGATGAAGCAAAACAAATGGGCAGGCAGGACAGAAGGGAAAGGGGCATCTCAGCAAATTATTGAAGAGGCCCCAGTCAGCTTTGCAAACAATCCAGTGTTGAGATTGGAAAACAAGATGATGGTAGATAACAAGGAGGCGGTAGTTGCTGCCACAAAAACTGAGTGTACAGACCAGAAAATGAAGAGAAAAAATGCAGGACTGCAAATGGTGAGATCGGTAGCACTCCGATCTTACCATTTGCAGTCCTGACTCCAAAAAGCAAATGAAAGATGAGCCATTGTGTAAAATAAAAACGTTGAGGTTGGACACCAGACTCTTCACCTCGGCACTGCAGATGGAATTATAGGTGGAACCCACTGTATGATAATCATTGAAGTCATCAAGGATGATGAAAAACATCTGTAGTTCTTCATGGAGGTCTTGGAGTTGGTGACGAGGGAAATACAACAAACAAAGGGTCACCTACCACGGAAGATGACCCGTGGTAGGTCACATTCCATGATAGGTGAGAGTAAGGAGTCTCCAGAGTGAAAGTTGGTCTCCTGGAGGAAATGCAACAATTGATAACAGAAAAGCAGGCACAAATTTCAGGAACACGAGTGCAGAGACCATAACAATTCCACTGGAAGAGAGACACAGAATAGTGGAAGAATGATGTGATTTGACTCCAAAGACACACGGATTTAACTTTTCCCTTTTTCTTGTAGGATACTTTATCGCTGGAGCATGACAAAATGAGTACAGAGAATTAACTGGCTTACAGTGGACAAGTCGTCATCCTTGCCAAACACATGAAAACGATTAGTGCTTAAATCTCTGCTTGTGTCCGGGGCACGCCTTGTGCAGCTGTGAGAATTTAGTAGAGTGCTAGTTGAGTGGTGAGGAAGATGGGAGAAAGGTTACGAGGCCTCCAAAATGTAGGAGGGGGTGAGGATGGAAAAGAAAAACTGAAGAGAAGAGAAAAAGGAGGAGGTAGAATGAGAGTAAGAAGGACAGGGGGATGGGAGACAAAGAGGTCTGAGAGGCCACGGAGAAAGTCTGGTCAGGGTAGCTACAAAGGAAGACCGCATGGTTACAAAACGTGAAGGAGGTGAATGAACAGAAGATTCCGAGGCAACTGAAGCATAAGAAAGCTTGTTTTTTTAAGCTTAAAAAACACTGCAGGCCTCAAGAAATGAGAGGGAACGAGTAACCGTGAATATGCTGAATGAATTTTTTGGTTTCAAAACAAGAGCATGTTGCAGTCCAAGCATAATGTTGTCCTAAGCAGTTAAAAAAAGGTATAAAACTACTCTAGAGAGTGATCTGGATGGCCACACACATCATACATTTTAGAAGAGGAGCAGTGAGGAGAACGTAGAAGGGTGGGAATAAAGAGACAAACGAAAAGGTTCATCCATAGAAACTTTATTGACTGCGGAAGAGTCGGAGAAGAAAAGGTGAGGACAAAACTGTCCGTGGCAATGTGGGAGTCACCTTGTTTCCTACCGAGATATCAGAGATCAGAAACTTGTTGAGATTCAAGATTTTCTAAAAGTTCCTTGTCAGAACAACATAAGATATTCTTACAGGACACGACTCCTTTGCAGGAGTTCAGGAATTGGCAAATGAACACAGTAACTGGAAAGTTAGGTGACAAAAGATCAGAGAAACGACAGGATACAAGCTTGTCGAGCATTGTGGATCTTGATTAGAAGCCGACATTGCGTAACTTGGAAATGTTGTCAACCTTACCAAGGATCAAAAGTACAGAATGATGGATAACAAAACGGGATACAGATGTAAAATTATCATTTAGCCAGGACATCACAAACACGAGTTTTATCCATGAAGTGGAACTGGGCAATGATGATTGGTGGGGAAATCTGCGGAAAGTTCTGATCCAGTCATAGGGAAGATTAGTGGGCCATATAGCATAAAGCGTCTCAAACGCAGCAAGAAATCAAAAGTTCTGGGCATAGTGAATTCACGGAATATAAAAGACCATCAACTTGTTAGGAGCCCACATAAGGGGGCCTGTTACTTCTGGACGTAGGGCCAGCAAAACCTCAAAACGTAACCCCTGGTCACTTCCACGTCTACTCATTCTCAGGGCAGTTTCATTTCAAGGGAGCCAAGGGCAGGAGACACCCAACCATGGCAGGGTGGAATGCCACCCCACTCTCATCTCTTGGGCTTTTGGTCTCTACAGGAGGACCTCAAGGCCCTTGACTCCGTAGCTGAGTCACTAAGGTTTTCCCCTTCATGCCACCCTGAAGGCTTTCAGTGCCACCCCTCCACGCAAGAACTGCCACCAGAAGCAGCAGCTCAGAGTGGGAAGGTACTCCCCACCTCCCAGGAAAGAGAATGTGGGGAAAAAAACTTTAAAAAAAGAGATGTGGATGGTTGGTTTTGTTGATGCCCTGGTTTAATTTTAATAGTAACACCAGAGTTAAAACAAGGTGCCTATCAAAGGGATACAATGCTGAGGTCTGTTAAATAATGGCAACAGAAAAAATAAGTTAATAGAACACACCAATAATAGACAAAAACTAATAAATAAGCCACAAAGCAAGAAGGGTGTGAAAAGTGTGAGGTTTTGTTTTGTGAAAAAACAAAACCCTCAGTCATTTTAAGAGAACGTAACATACCTGAGTGAAAATTGATAAAAAAATTGCCACTAGCAGCAACAATAACTAAAGTAATAAAAACAAGAGAGGGGAGCAGTTGTATAGGTATATGGTGTTTAAGGGACCACACGATGGATGGTATTTATCTTATTGTCAATTTTTCATTTTCAGTACATCAATTAGACTGCCCTTGTCCACACGTCCGACAAGGACAAACAAAGAAGAACAGAAAATACCAACCGCATGCTATGCAGGAAAAAAACATAAACAACTTGGATTTCAAGACTTGAACTCCTCTTTCTTTTTCTGCTTCGTGCTGCAGGGAACAAGAGGGGTCCCTGGAAAAGTTTATGGATTACACCAACCAGCTTATTCAGTTTCAGATTTTTATGCCTTCTGATTTTGCATAATTTTTGCTTAGACAGTGAATCTCAGGCTGTTATACATAGTTAGTTCTTTAGAACCAGCTTTAATTGGGCTTTAATGTATTTTCCCTACTATCATCACTTCATGAAAAATCATTCTTTATATAATTTAAATTTTGGGTTGAACTTGGAAACCTGTCAATAATTTGTTCCGAATTTTATCAGACAATTTTACATCAGGTTATATTTACCAGATAGCTTTGAAAAGAGTTCATGACCTCACTCCTGCCTATGGGCTATCCCCATAGTACATGGTTGACACCATACTTTTTTGTTAATTACCACTTCATTCTCAAAACATTACCATAATATTGAAAATAAAATATCAGAAAAGTTTTCAAAATAAAATACTAAAAATTATGCACATCTCAATAAAAAGGTTCAAAAGTAAATGAAATTTTACAGCACAGAATATTTGCTTTGAATAACCAAACCAAGACCAAACCAGATTTGAATAACCAAAAACAGAAACCCAAAGAAAATATATCGATAAGAACAACTGATATATCGATAAAAAAAACAATACTTTTTTAAATATTGATACGTTGATATCATTTTATTTGGCTACACATACAATCTTACCAGATTATAATGGAGGAAAACTGGATATAGTAAAAACAACTTATTTTTATACGTAATAAATTCAAAAAATGATATATATGGTGCAGGTAGCATTTTTGTGTCTAATTTTGTTATGTATTAATGGTTAATATTAAAAACCCAAGACAAATGGCATCCCAAAAACTTTTTCGGGTCTCAAAGACATTGTTCTCAAAAGAGGGATAATCCTGGAACATCAGGACATCTGTTCACCCTAGTGTAGGTGTATAACAGTACCTTTAAGCTGTGCTTATGCAAAATGTGTTTTCGTTGTTATAATTAACTACCAGCAAACTTTTTATAACAAGATCTTGCTGTATGCCCATTAACAATGATGGGGCAATGGTTTTTCATTATGCAGTTCATTGTATCAACTCATGTTGCCTGGCAACAAATGAAACAAAAAAAATCACATCTTGTTCCCCAGTGTAATAAAAAAGTATGAATCTAAGGTCCGAGACACTACAAAAATTAGGCTAAGCAACCAGTGTAATCAGTGCTTCACTAAATCCACCCTTTGTGCTGACCTGGTGCCAATTTTTAACAAATAGCAACTATCTGTAGTGCAATTCTTATTGCCTTGCCTTCAATCGTTAATTATCGATTTCTGAGGTCTAAATGAAAAAACAAATCTCAATGACAATCTGTTCTAAATATTTTTGTGTCTGTTCTTGCAAATTTCATGATTTTTTGGACTAGCTAAATGAAAATGCAACCATTTTGTTGATTTTTTTTTGAAGTAGAAAGGGTTCATTTTGCCTTTTTAGGCAAAATAACACATTTTGTCACTACATTTGCACAAAAATTTTGATGTCACTCTCTTTGATGGTATCATCCAGTGCAGCAGCATCCCTCTAGTGATGCCACTGGTTAAGTGCTTTTTGACTTCGAGTGCTGTGTGTGTTGCAGGAAAAAATCCTGATACACAAAGGAGGCTGTGAACTGAGAAAGCTTTGGAACCACTTGCTATTTAATATTCCTGTTTTCATATAATAGTGTGAATTCCGGGAAGGGACCGCAACCTGATTAGTGACCCATTAGAAAATCAAGGGGGAGGACCAGGTGCTGGCGATAGTCGAGGGTAGACCTAACATCATGAATCAGGCTCTTTCGATGTGTCGTCACTAACATGGAACTTTCTAGAAAGCAAAAAGAAACCCCTTTGTTACCTGTGATGCGACGACATCATAGAAATTCCAGAGAAGAGGTCAACGACAAGTAGGTGCACCGGAAGAGAAGAAGAAAGAAAGAAAGGAAGATGAACGAACTTTTTCGAATCTGTTTAATGACTAGACCTCGGATTTATATGCACTAAAAACATGTAAAATATGTATGCAAATATGCACTAAAAACCTTAAAAATATGCACTAAAAACATGAAAATTAGCACTTTTTTTAGTGCAAAAAACAAAAAATTCAACAAAAGACAACCAATTTACAACTTTATTATCATTACGATTACAAAAACACTCTTATTGTGTACTGTCACCATAATTAATGGAACAGTACGTCACGAGCATTTTTTCCAAATTTTCAGCCAAAAATGATTGTCTTTTATCTGACAAAATCATTTTATAAGCAGAAAAACTGCG
>JAQIWH010005571.1:0-14391 GCA_034695005.1 Cryptops parisi | reverse complement strand
ATTACCATGATCATACATATAAAACATATTATTTTAAAAGTTTATCAACTAGGTAGTCAAATGATGGCGGGTAGTCAAATTAAGTGGTTTTTGACATTCGACCAACTTTCTTAATCTAGTTGGTAGACCGTTCCATATGGAAGCTGCACTTTACTTTCGGATACTGTTCAAGTAATACTGTGTTTATATACAAAGTGTAATACAGTGTTTTCATTAATTGTTTGGTAATTTAATTATAAATTATTAGGTAATTTTTTTTTTTTTTTACATTTTTTGATATTGTTTTTAAACAGGGCGGTGACTTCAGATTTTATAGTGTTTTGTTACAACTTCAAAATACAGCAATATTAGTATTTTCATAGTAGGACGGCAAGATATGAAAAAAAAATAATTAGAACTTTTTTCACTCAAAATAACTTACAAAACTTTTTTCGGGACATCTCTCTTTGGAGGATATCAGTCAACGTGTGACCTCTATGTCTTGTACTGTACCAAAGTGGAGAAAAAAATTACTTGACATTAACGTTCTCGTTGTGTAAAAATTACGAATTGGGTTTTTTGGATTAGGTGCCCGTCCAGCTACTTGCTTGTACTTCGAATCGCTTGGTTTTGCAGGTTATATGTTAGTTTTACAAACAAAAACCATTTTAACTGTATATACTGTATTTGGATCATTTTATGTGTGACTCAGATGAGTCGTTATATAATAAATAAAAAATGAAAATAAAAACATATTAAATATTTAATTAATGAATTAGTAATGATCTATTCTGTTTGTTTTACTAACGAATCGGACATTCAATTTAAACCCATAATCAAGTACAGTGGACCCTCGAGATCCAAACACAGTCCATTCCAGGACACTGTTCGGTTCTCTAATTGTTCGGATTTCAAGTTAAATTTTTCCATAAGAAATAATGTAAATTGAATTAAACCGTTTCAGATTCTCCAAAATTTACCCAATATAAAACATGTTAAGTGCCTATTTCACTGGTATTAGGGATGTAGTTCAATAACATTACGACCACTACCACTTAATTTTTGTTTGATGAAAAGCCTGTCTAATGTTATTTGTTTTTTGTCCATTTTTTACACGACCACTCAATTTTTTTGTTCGGATTTCGAGTTTTGTTCGGATTTCGAACCCAAATTTTCCTCGAATGTGTTTGTTCGAATCTCGAGTTGTTCGTGAGTAAGTCGAACCGTTCGGATCTCGAGGGTGTACTACTGTACACGCAAGTAGCGCCACAAGCGGAACGGGCATCTAATCCAAAAGTACTTAAGAATTTCATTGAAAACCAAGGTCTTAATTTTATAAACTTCGTCAAAGAAGTGTCGTCCCGTTTTCGCTCGCGCAAAAAACTTTTCACTTAGTAGTTTCGTGTTTTGACGCTTGGTGATGGTGCCAGTCGTTCGCTCCAATTCGAAACTGAAGAATATCCGAAACGCTCGTGGAAAAAAAAAAAACTCACTAAAATGTATTTTTATGTAGTTTTTATATTTTATTTCTACTGAAAAAAAAAAAGGATCGGTTCAGAAAATTGGTTTCAGTAAAAACTTCTACTGTTTCATGAAATTCCCACGTGTAACGGATGACGGATGTTGTCATCCAAAAAAAAAAAAAACATATACAAAACACAAAAGAAACCAAAAAATAATGTAACTTGCCCGTTTCTTTGGTAAGATGAGAATAAGACAAATGGTGGGGGTGGGGTTCCGTTATTTTTCTTGTTAGACTCTGTCTTATAGAAATGGTCGATAACATGAGTCCATAAGTGTTTATCAATGTGATGATGATTTTTGTTGTATGGAAATTTAATTAACTGCTAAACATGTGGTTTAAATTGATTCTGTTGGGCCGTAGTTCAAAAAAGTCAAGTTTCAATTGGATTGTTATTTGTTCCATGTTTTTCTAACGAGCCAGACTTCGTGACTCGAGCAACCCCAACAACAAAAACAACACTTCTAAAGTTTAATAGCAGACGTTGTTATTACGGATCTCGAACAGACGAAGAAAAAAACAAGATTATGGGATCGTTAACTTCTTTTTATAATCCAATCATTATTCCGCTTGATTCGAAAATTAAATTAGGATCGCTACTGCTGTTAATTAAAGAAAACAAGCGGTGCTAACGAGCTAAACTTGTTTCTAGTGCTTGTTGTTTTTTTGTTACTTTCTAATTTTTACTTGAAATCTTTTATTTTTGTTTTAATTAATTAATTTATTTATTTATTTATGATTTTTCTTTCTTTTTTTCTTCTTCTTCGTCTTCTTTGTTTTAGTCTTAATGGTGGTTTTCTGTCCACGTCGTGTCTCATTTTGGTCGATTCCACTCCTTATTTCTCTTTATTTTTCGTTGTTTTCTTTCAACTATTTTTTCCCCCGCTTTGCCTCGCTAGCATTCGCAACGCTTCGCATCGTTTGACACGATGGCAACAGATGGCGCCGCTTTTGAATCACCCTTCTTGACTGGCTGTCTGTCCTGTCTTTTCTCCGTGCTAAACATTGATTTTAAAACAAACAAATAAGTACATAAGCATAAAATACAATGGAACTTCTATATTCGTCATTAATCCCCCGTTCCAGAAGAAATGATGAATACCGAATCTGACGAATATAGAATCAGTTGGCAAATACAGTGGAATCAGCTTATTATAACCAGTCGGCCCCAAAGCACTGTTTAATATTTTATATCCATTGTTTAATGTTATCAACCGGTTATTGTTGTCAAAAAACACTAGTACTAAAGTGATCATAATAACCGGATTTTCTACCGTATTTTGTGAATCTACTTCAGTTTTGTTGCCCAAGCATTACTATTAGCCTTACACATCATATTTAGTTTACTTTTTAATATTTTATGATATTCATTTTCTTAAAAGCTAATTTTTCATGACTTTTGGTGACGAATATTGGATTTTTGGACAAATATCGGAGCGCTATTTTGTTGGAAAAATGTGACGAATATTGGATTTGACATATTAGACTGAGGTTTCACTGTAAATTCTATTCCATTTCACATTGCGAAAATGTGGCAATAACAACCACAGTATTATACTGTATAATGAATGGTCCATCAGCGAGTTTTATAGTTTTTGGTTGGTCTTTCCACTTTCTTGAAATGGGACGCTATTTGGAACACACGAGGAGGGGGTTAAATAACTCCTTATAATAACCTAGTTGAAACTACTTTAATTATGCAGAGAGTGAAAGAAAGAGACCTTTTTTTGTTTCTTTGAGTTGATGACAGGAAAGGAAATGCAAGAGGGTCGTTTTGTTGGTGAATTGGTCCGTCTGTCCGTTCAGCCCCCTTTTTCCTAGGTTTGTTCCCGCCGAAAAGCTAATTAAAGAAGCCGCCGAAGCAGAAGGCGCTGGTGAACCTATCGAATGCGTGGGAGGGCGAAACAGGCAGACAGAGACAGAAAGGCTGGCAGATGGGTCGACTAGTAACGACCCTCATCCGACCCTGACGTTGACGTATAAACTGTCGTGGGTGGAAAAATGTACGACGGTCGAGAAATGTATCTGGGGGTGAAGGTTTGTTTGGTAAACACACGCTGCCGAAAGATGGATGAGACCGACAATGTGTTTATACAGCGACTAGGCCATGTTTCATTCGTCACGAGTTTAAAAATATTCTCCTCAATTTTTTTTTCTTTTTATTTTCTTCATTTTTTTTTACTTTATTTTTTATTTATTTATTTTTTTTTTGAAATGTTGAAATGTCATAGACTCGATTTGCTTTTTTTTTGCGAAATGAAAGGTTTTTCAATAACACGATTCGGGTGTAGTCAGTAACGGAACTCGATCGTGGAATTAGACGAACCGTGAGAAAAAGGTGACGTTGTTCGTGGAGTTTTGTTGTCGATCGTATTATATATAAGGGGGTGAGATAATCAATGCAATCAACGACGACTAGAATTGGTGAGGGGGAATTTTTTCTCCTCGTTCATTTACGGTTCGACCCCTGGTCATTAGCTTAATTTTCCGCGTGATTGGGGGGATTAGCCCGAGGCGAGGAGGCGTCGGCCTTACATTCCCAATTCGCCATCGACTCCCCAATCACGACAATTAGTAATCGAGGAAAAAAACGAGCGCCAGGTCAAACACTGGCCTCCTAAAACGCTTCGAGCTGGTCGTTGCGATAGATAGAAGAGACCTATTCACTTCCAAACGACCACCGACGCGCAGGGGATCACCGACACAACAATCACATTAACGACATTTGTTCATTCAACGCGACAACACGATATACTCAACAAGTATCGTTCACGGTTGGACGTCGTACAACGTCTCCCTCTTCATTTCCGTTGTCATACAAAAAAAGGGTAGGACAAGCTCTTGAAGAGAGGTGATGATAGAGTTCCCTGATTCAGTGCC
This sequence comes from Cryptops parisi, assembly GCA_034695005.1. NCBI lineage: Eukaryota > Metazoa > Arthropoda > Chilopoda > Scolopendromorpha > Cryptopidae > Cryptops > Cryptops parisi. The sequence goes on along the minus strand of JAQIWH010005571.1, from coordinate 10,010 downwards.
TTCACAATCGTTCCCCAGGGAAACGAATACGAGCTGAAAACCTAGAGGACGATTTGAGTTTATCACCATTAGTTAGGAACTCTAATCCTGAATATCTTTTCCGTACTATATATTTACTATAAAAAACTATATGGTTCTAGCTGCATTCATGTCGGGAAATGTTTTTCATTACGCAGTAGCAGTTGATTGTTTTAACTCATGTTGCTTGACAACATTAGCCTGCTTTTTCAGTGGATATCTATGTTTTTACGCACATTGTTACGGTAAACCGTGGATTTAAAGCATTTCATACACACACACTTACAAACGAAATTACTGTACTGATTATAATAGTAAATAAAGTCATCTTTGAATCTTAATAATCTCTTTTAGTAAAGTAATATTTAATCGCCATCTTTACAAAACAGAAAGAAAAAGAGAGAGAAATTACTTTAGCAGTAGTAGTCCTATTTATTTTAAATAGTTGGCTCATAGATGAGGAAAGTCACATACAAAAGTAGAAGATAACATCTACTTTTGTACGTGACTGCTCGATTGGAAAAAAAAAACAAAAACTGAAAAATTGGTGGAAGGAACGTGTTGTGTCATTTAACATCGTAAAGTAAAAGAAACCGTTCCGAACATTACCAGTTGAACATTAAAACTTTCCACTTTCTTGCTTTACTTGTTTTGGTAGACAAAAATAAATGTCATGAAAGGCGATCCATTATCGAGATTTCCCCCCCCCTTTTTTTTTAAAAAAATAAAAAATAAAAAATTATTTAGAAACGAATAGGGCTCAAGGGAAAAAAAGGTGTAGAAATCCCTCCATAAATCACGGCCAGGTTTTCTGCTAAGACTTAAGTGACACGCACCGGTTGTTTGGAAGAACATCTTCTTAACTATTTTTGGGGGGAGTCAAGTTCTCCAATCAACTACGCGAGATGCGGCTTTGTTTTTTGATAACAAAGTTACTACTAAAGTATTTGACTCGCGTCGTCGTGGGTTGGCGTTCGCTGAAGCGTGGGTGGATGATGAGGATGTCAAAAAAAAAGAAGTAGGAGTGTTATGGGGAACAGTGAAATTTCGACCCGTAATTCGACCCGTTGACGACGATGGCGAGGCGCCTGATTTACACCAGCCGAGCAACAGCAACAGCAGCAATGCAACAGACCACCCAGAAGCAGCTTGAGCAACTGGGGAGGGGGGGGGAGGCAGGGCATGCCGTCGCACGCGGATGGATTGCTTTCTCGCTTCCTCCTCCTCCTCCACTCCACTTTGCTGCTGCTGCTGCTAGCAGACGATTTACCTACATAAAGTCGTTTTTCTTTCTTACATCTCTGTTGGTTCGCTTTCACACGGGGTCGTCGATTTGATAAAAGGATTGATAAGCTTATGAAGTGAGATAGGGCGGGGGAGGAGACAACGAGAGAGTAGAGATGATGATATTAATCGAACTAGGAGTTTGATTTTTTTTTGAGAAAACAGTGTGTTTGCACCGAGTGGACGTTTTTTATTCGAAACTCTTGAAAGCAGACGCTGATTCGCGACAACACGATATACTTGAAAGTAGACCTTCATTCAAAAATCGTTTATTTTGTGTTGTAGACTCGGATATGTGTTTATTGTCGTTGGCTTCCTCGGATACTATCTTTTAATTTCAATGTACTCTATTGCGAATAAAGAAACCTTTTGACATTGAAAGAGCTCATTTCCAAAACGCCTTAAGTCCATAAAGTGCAAATTTTCAGGAAACGGTTTTCTTAATATTTATTTGACTATAGACTTTGCGTGAAAATGTGATTTTTGAGTGTGCTTTTTTTTTCAATGGGAAATAATAAGTTTTGAGTCTTGAAAATGACATAATTTGGAATCAGCGATGCACATATAGTTTTCAGAGCCTCGTGACTCAAAAAAATGATGAAAAGTGGAGTTGAGACGTTTTGGAAATAAACTCTTGATTTGTTTGGTACTATTTATCGGTTTCGTTTCTGTTGTCTGCTTAGATCTTTATCGCTTCATCACAAAGGTATGCCGTCTCATCTTTGGTCTCTTCGTTTTTTTCTTAGTTTATTTGTTTTATTTCGGGGTCGGCTAAAGACCAAAAAACATCTCTCCCGTAGAGTTACAAAATGTTCAAAGTAGCAGTTTCTCTCTCTCGAAGATGCACCGATGTATCTATCGAAACTGCGCATTTGGTCGTTTGTTAATCGTTCCGCTGTTATTTGGACTCCATCCGCTTTTTTGATAGAGAGAAAAGGGTTTAGATGGTTGGCGGTTTAATTAGCGGTTGCCTGTGTGTGCGAGCAGAAAGCTTTGGCGACGCGTGTGGTCTTCCCTCTTGCTCCCCCCTCTCCCTCCGCCTCCTCCTCCTCTTCTCCTCCGACTCGGCTTCTTTCTTTTGCCTGGCGGTTGTTGCTTGGCAACGGCCGTGAGGTCGACCGAGGTAGGCACTCGGCGCCAGCCAATCAGCGCGCCAATTTCTCTCCACCCCTGGTCCTGGGCGTGGCTTCGGCGGTCGCCATGAGGAAGACGCCGTCGTCTCGTCACTTTGGTCGGTTTGGTGCGCGTGTGTATGTGGTGCGCTGTGTTGGACGTTTGGGTAGCAGCATCAAAAACGCGGCAAGGCCGCCGACAACCACGCACTCGATGCGGCTCCGTAGACGACGAACAGCGGCTGGTCTAACGAGGAGCAAGCCGCCGGCCTGTCGCGGCTGACGAGCCGCTCCTCGATGCCGCGACGCGAGACGCTCGCGGCTGCCGACCGCAACATGGCATCCTCTTCTTCATGTCGTTCCTCCTCGTTGCAGAGCGGTGCCGCTCGTGGCAAACACCACCATCTGCCAAAGAGGCACAAGTCGCCGGTCAGGGATTGGGAACTGCTCACCCGGACGAGCTGGAAGGATGCGAAGACGGCTCTCGATCAAATCGATAAGGTCAGTTACATTCCACTCTAGGTTTTTTTTTCATACGACGACCGGGTTAAAAAAAAGAAGTCACAGTTTGAAAAAAAAAAGAAGTTCAGTACCGTGTTGTGGTAGTCCATCCATGTGGTGTAAAGTCAAACGTCAAAAGGTCACACTGGCGAGGTTGTTGAACATGAAACGCACGAGTTTCTCAGACAATTTACGAGCATGGTTTACACATGTCAAATTAAAGCACAAACAAAACTAGGCTATACCGCAAGTTTAAGAAGGCCCGTAGTGTTAGCAATACGGGTAAAAACACTGTAAAAGAAGCGTTTTCTGGTTCAACAACTGTCATTTTGTAGAATTTTGAGGTGATTTTGGTGATTTTTTTTAACAACATCGATATGGTGCCTAATTTTGTCCAATGCACTATGCTGGATTTTGGTTACTTCCGGTATTATTGACGCGGTGAATCGAGTTCACTTGATATACTTGATACGACCAGCAAGTCGGTATTCGGTGTAGGCCAAATTAGGCTGAGCCAATACCTCGTTACCACCGTCAATTGACTTGCTACTTTTTTCTGGTCGCTCATGTGGCTCAATCGACGTAGGTTGTTGACATCGGTTGAATCACCTTGTCTAAAAATTGACCCGTTGTGTACTCTTAAACATTGGAAACAGTTATTTTTATTGGGGTTTGTTTTTTACGTATTGTTTGTTTTTTGACAGGGCAAAGCATCCGGCAGTCGAGCAGCTTTGTGGGTGCGAGCACGTCTCCAGTGTCATCTTTTCCAGCTGGGATGTTTTGTTCAGAGGCACGCGGGCAAAGTCCTTTTTGTTGGCTTGCTCGTGCTCTCCACCTTCTGCGTTGGCCTCAAGTCCGCCCACGTTCAAACAGATGTGCAGAAATTATGGGTTGAAGGTAAGAGAAATTTTCTTTTCCCCGACTGGATGGTGCCAAACTTTGCCTGTCCACTCGGAAAACCACACATGCCATCACTCTTTTCTCATCCTAATGATACTGTAATAACGGTGCGAGTGAACGAACGTCACGTCATCCTTAACGTTTGGCAGTCCTGTGGGTTGGTTTTGTTTATGTTTTTTTGTCCATTCGAATTTTCTTTTGAAAACGAGAAATATCGACCGCTGAGAAAATGGAATGCAGGTGGTTTGTTGTTATTGTTTGAGGCCAATTTTGGTAAACAAAGTAAACTGTTTGAAAGTAGCCTAAATCTTAGTTTGATTTTATTTTTCTCAGTTGATAGGAACAATTCACAGACACGGTTAATAGGTTCTTAGTCTATATTTTGTGTGTCTTATCACTCTAGATTACTAGATTATGTCACTCAGTTCTTATTCTAACTAGAAAATTTTAAAAACCCTGTAAGCCTTACTAGTATGTTGCCTTACTTTACCCGTATGTTACTTTACTGTTGCATGATACTTGTTGCATCAAGATGTTGAAGTTTTCTAGGTGGCAACCATCGTTTGGTATAAAGTGGTAGTGTCGGTGTTTCCGTTGAGTAGGAGCGTGAAATTTTGAGAAAAGTAGACCTAGGTTTGGGATGATGGTTGTTTTTAGAAAGCTAAGAGAGGAATAGGCTCCTTTCGAGATGGTGTTGTCTAATAATAGGGTAACAACCGTAACATGTAGGCTGTTTGTTTACAACGATGAGTCATCTCCGACATGGTAGATTAACTTTAAATTAGCGCAACGTGCGGCAGCCTTCAAAGTACCTTATGCGATGAATCTAACCACATGGAAGATGGTTAGAAATTTCTCGATCTTTTCGAAACTTACCTAAAAAAAAAAAAAAAAACAAAAGAACAGCATTTTTTTGTTATTTAATAATGTGAGAACAGAACACAATATAGTGGTGATGGTGTTTGAAAACATACGACGGCGGTGATAGAAGTTGGCATCACTCGCGTCTTCGATGCCACCTACGCTTTTTCTTCAAAGGAGAGGGAAAAAAAAAGCAGACCACGATGTTGGCAGGAAGAGATTATCAATGAATGAATGAATGGTTAAAGACGATCACGTCAGTGTACGTGTTTAGATTAACATCGTGTTTTGTGAACTTGATTCCAGCGAAGTTTTTATGGCTTTTATCGTTGACCGTCTGACCTGAATTAGTTTTCGCATCGAGGTAGGCAGACGAGCTCTAATGACGCATCTTCTTTTTACACTTCCTTTTTCTTGCTTACTGTATTTTTTTATTGGTTTTCTGTTTCTTCTTTCATTTTGTCCCATTTGGAAGGATGCTTACCCGTCGAAATGGCAAACTCTACTTTTTGAGGTGCAGGGGTAGTTTTAACTCATTTTCAAGTTGTTACCAGCGAATGAATGGGAGAAAGGGACGGGTCCCGGATGAGTGGCACTGTGCAATTTTCATGCTTCAACGAGAACATTCCTTGTTCGTTCCCCTTTCTGATCTTCTTGTGGTTAAGCAATGCCATTGTCATCCGTGTGTCTTTACGTTATCGACAACCTCAAATTAGGGTGTTGTGTGATCGACGACGAGAAAACTGACGCGACAACCCTTGTTTTGTTTTTTTCTGTTTTTTATTTATTTTTTTGTAAAAAACAAAAATTATATTTGAAATGACATTTCAACGACGCTTATTCTTTCCAACTACAAAGCACTGGAATCTACAAGGCGTCTTGTTACGCAGGGGTGATTTATTTTTTCCGACCATTTTTTTTTTTTGTGGAATTTTCTTTGGTCTATATTTTATGAACGTACCCTCGTGCTTTTGGAGGCAACCTTTTGAACTTTTTGAGTTGAGCGATGGATGGAAATGCTTGCAACTTGTTCCCTCTTTGGGTGCGGTGAGTAAGGCGAAGGTTGTTGGACGCCAGATGGCCAAACTTTCGGCTAAAGGACTAGGGGGAGGGGGAGAGGAGGGGAGCAAAAAAATAGTAAATTTCGAAACGAGAACTTCTTCCAGATTACGTTATGGTGGTGAGAAATACGAAGTTGGATTTTGGTCCGATTCGCGTCCGCGTTTTGTTGGCTATAAGCGAACCGAAAGCCACCGCGAGTGGTGGCTTTTCTCGCTCTCGGTGCGGAACGAGTTTGTTCGGAATGAAGTCGTCTCTCTTGACAGCTCGTACAAATAGCCATTCATTCGAGGCCGTGGGGGAGTGGCCGTCTTCCCTACCTCCATAATCTCCTTCCCGGCACGAACCTTGATGTCTTTATATCCAGGTGGGTAGGAGAGTGAGCGAGAGAGCGAGCGCCTCTTGACTCAAAAGAAAACGCGGGCAACGACGACGACCATTTTTCTTTCTCCCCCGGGGCACCTCGGAAAAGAAGAAGGCGAACGCACGTTTAAATGAATGTTCAACATTCACGCAACTTTTCGCTCGCTCGCGAGTAGAGGGGAGGGGGGAGCGTGTGATATTGAACCTTAAGACGGACATAAATCTGTCCCCAATCTTTACTTCGTTCCCCTCGACCCGTTTACGACGACACAAAAAAAAAATGGTCAAAACCCACCGAGACTTAAAAACGAGGGATGAAATGTCGAGCTTAATTCTATTTGAGCGATTTATTCATCTCGTTTTAATTTTTCTTTCGTGTTCGAAAGAGCAGACCTGATGATAACTAGCGTCTTTAATTATTGATACATTTTTCGTGTACCGTATGTGATAGTGGTTGATTGGTTTCTTTACCAGAGTCAGGCTATCAAACGAGAGGTCGAATTTCCATCGTGTGTATGGTCTTCCTCTCCTCTTAGTTCTAGCTAGTGTGTGTTTGTGGTCGCCAACTGGGGTGGATTTCTTTTCCCCCCTCATTCCGCACGCCATCTTTTTTTCTTTGCTCATTTTTACCCCTCAGTGTTCTGACGAACGACTAACCGTCATTCATAGTGAAGTCCAACTGAATGACCAACAGTCGAGGTTTTCTCGATGATTTGGTTGAATATCAAAATTCTTATGCACCAAAGTCGTTATTGTTTTTTTTTTTTTTTTATCTTTGAGAAGGCTTTTATTTTTCATCTAACATCTTGGAGGAGACTGGGTACATCGGATGGATGAAACGTTTTTCTGAAACGTTAAGCTTGGCTCGCTCGTTTATCATTGGCCACACCTGAGGATGACCACCCAGTGTCGGTCGAGACTTCCTGACGTCGCGCCGCCGAGAGGGAGTTGGCAATTGTCGTCTTAAGGAAATTCCACTTTATTTTTAAGAAGAAAATCCATCATCAAAAAATGGAAAGGTGTGAATGATCAATGGAAGATTGGATAGCCTGATAAATATCTCGTGCCTTACAACGAAAACAAGACGACGAACTCGTGGAATGTCAATATGAATCGGCTTTTTAAAGGAAAAGCCTCTTGAAACATTGGCCACGGATTTGTAGTTTGTTTGCGAGCGGATTATTAGACTTAGACGAACAAGTTGGCCACTGGCAGGATTCGCCTTAGTGCGGTTTGGTGTTTCTGCTTCCCTCGGTGGGCCTCCACGTGCGATGGCGAGCGCGTGTGTGGTCCTCTTATTTAGGTAACTGGTCAGCCAGAGGCAGAGGCGAAGGTGCGGGGTGAGCCTCATTTTGGTCTCGAGGGAGATGCCGCCACAAGAAACAGTGCTTTGCTTTCTCGCCAACTTTTGGAAGCTGGAGAATAAAAAACAAAATTCTAGAATAAAAACAAAACAAGCCATGTTTCATCACTTTTAAATTTCTCGAAACTATTGTATCTTGTACTTGGTTTAGTCGTCGGTCGTCTCAGTGACCATTCGCGTTGACATCGCAACATCGTCACTGCTGTTGAAATGCAATTATGGCGAACATGCCATTCCATTGCATTATGTCATTGCAATGATGGTGAACAATCATTCACGCAATTAGACACTAAAAACTTGTAAAGCAGTCATTGTGTTTTGTAGGGCAAGACAAGATTTAATGTCAACTGAAAAACGTTTACTACATTTCTGTCATTTAAGGGGGCTTGCCTGTTTATCTGCAACTTTCTGACATACACAGAACGAACGAGCTTTTCATTGATTTCTTAGGGTCTAAAATCGTGTGAAAATTTTTGGTTGCTTTTGTACATCACGTCGCCCCTATCGTTTTATTATTCATGTCAACCAGAGGGCTCCGCATTTAAAGATTGAAATATTGATATATGTTGGATTCAAGGTAATTTTATATTCAACAGGAAACACAATAAAACAATAAACAATCATACAACTTTTAGTAAGTGTTCTTACATCGGTTGACACAGGAAACAGTATTTAAATAGATTTATTGACAACAGTTATTTCAATAAGCATTCCATAGCAACTTCTTTTTTGCATCCATGCACATAGGATTCTTAAGTTCAACCACAATAATTACTTGCCATCAACTATGCTTGTGCATCTCTCTCTCTCTCTTTGAATACCAGGGTACATTTAGTTAATTCTCTTTAATAATCATTCATCACCTAATAGTGAATCGGCTCTTTAAAAACAATATAACAAATAACACTTCAATTCAATTCTATCGGGATACCCACGATACGAAATTAGATGCAAAAAAAAGTGCGGTATAGTGTAAGAGTAATTATTATATTAATATTATTTTATTTTTAATTTATTTATTTTTATTTAATACAGAAGAAAAGCGACCAATAGTACAAACAGGTACAATACAATAAAATAAGAACTGAACAAAACAAAACAACCACGAAAGTGTAAAAATTGCAAAAACTTTTAAATTAATCAAAATCTTAAAAATAAAAATCGGTTACACAGACTAAAACTATACAAAACAACAATTATTAGTTATTATGTAAGTACGTAATTCGATAAGAATTTTAAAGTCAACGGTCGTGTATGATTCGATATACAGTAATTTTACTGGTGCTAGTTTGTGGATGATTTAACGCGAAATGTTGATTAAACCACAAGGTTAAATCTAACACAATGTTGCATTTAACTATTCAAAATACAATAACAGGAAATAAAACTTAACAAATTTTCAACACGTCATCTAAAGGAAGTTAAAACATCCGCTGATAACTGAAATTTATTAAATATTATTGCTTAGACGCCCACATTGCGTTTAAATTTAAAGCAAAACAGGCGGATGCGTGGCACTAAGTTGTAAGTATCGGTTTATTTATAATTGACTTTTAATACTCAAGATTTTACTAAAAAAAAAAAGTATGATAACCAAACAAATTCATATTTTGTCAGGGGAATGTGTCCTTGACCATAATATAAAATATATTTTAAAGCGAGAAATAAATTTTGACAAATGGCTATCTACAATATTTGCACCTGCTACCTGCTTGAGGTACGTGGACAATACAAATAGTTGCTCAGTTTGGTAGCGAAGGTAACTTTGTAAAATTAACTCTACATTACTTAATTTTCTTTTAAAACGAGAGAGACAAGTCTTTTACCATTTTCATAAATTGAATTTATCCGGATACAAATATCACTATTATAAAACTCACTTTCACCCGGGTTACACAATGGTGCTAAGCGAAGCCTCGCGGGTATTTGCTAGTAAGTTATTATTGCAACTAACAATAACAGCTGCAATCACTCAGAAAAAACTTTGCTTCTTCAAAGAGGGTCGAATCCACAGTTTAGAACCTAGGGGTTACCAAGTCAGCTATCAAAATGAGAAACTTTTGTTATATAAGTGAAAGTAGTTCTCCTTGATTTTGGCATCATAATACGATAACAAAGATAATTTATGGTTTTATAATTCTGGTTAATATATCGTCTCTGCCCCTGTTAACCGATAGTTTAAGCTCGATTCCCACTAAAGCGGTCGAGATTTTGATTGGTTACACTAAAAATCTCGAGCCAAAACGCTAGTGGGAATCGGTCTTTACTGTTCAACATAATACTATCCAATACAACACCAGTAAATAAAACAAATTAATAACGTTCTTCAAAAACGTGGAGATGGGTTTGACCCCCACAACCACCACATGCAAGTCAGATATCTCGAAATACAAGTGGAATTGGAAGTTAGATGTCTTATCATGGAGTAATAAATAAGTTAGCTATAACCTAACTTATAACTTCATGGTCTTGTTATAAAAAAATGTGCTTGCATTTTTATCACTCATCTGCTTCTCTCCACCTCGAACATTTAAAATATTGACATGACA
>JAQIWH010005570.1:0-14392 GCA_034695005.1 Cryptops parisi | reverse complement strand
TATTTGATTTTTGTTGTATTGATCGATTTATGACATCTGATTACTTTGATTTATGTAGTTTAAAAAAAGCTACAGGTAGGATGATACAGTGTATTAACTTAAGTAGATTATATTTGTAATGAAATAATAACATTTTAATAAAACTATAATATTTAGATAAATTACTTTTTTGACAAGTTTTGATTTTTGACATTATTTTATATAAAATGTATGTTAAGTTTTATATAAACTCGAATAAGTTTCAGCTATTGATTAGTTTTGTAATAATAATAGTTTTAAATTTTTTATAACTACCGGTACGATTTCAATTTTATTCAGGTAACTAAAATTATTTATTTACAAATTATCGATATTCATTAAAAGTTATTTATGGGTAGAAAAATGTATTCTTAATTTTATTAGCTATTGAAGTGTGGATATATATATATTTTTTGCGACACCCGGTAATTGTAAATGATGAATAGGTCATTGTCTTTTTTTGGTAAAATTTTAATTTATTAAATATTTTTTCGTAATTTTTAAAAATAAATTAATTTTTGTCAATATTCATTATATCTAAATTTTTATGGTTCAAAATACATTATGACTTTCTTATATTTGAGTTATGAAAGTTTACAAAATTCCTGAAAAATCAAAGTATTTATTTAGATATAGTAATTTATTCAGATATTTATTTATAATTGCAGGTGTCGCCAAAAAAAATGTTTCAACACTTTAATAGCTGGTAAAAATCATTAAAAAATATGAATACATTTTTTTTTTGCGACACCCCGTATTTATATATATATTGTGACTATAGATAAAGCAGTCGCTGATTTTCAATATTTCGGTTTTCTCTGTTTATTAAGATAAATTTATTAGGGTATTTAGGGTAGACATATTTCAAGACCGATTATCCACTTTTTTTTGTTGTTGTCATGTAGGTGATTGTCCAAAAAGAGAACTGAGTTATCTATCGTCAATCCGACGTTTCACTGATAATCTCTTTGATCTATGGTTGAATGACTTGAAAGTATCAATGATAAAAAGTTTCAGGTGCAAATTTTTTTTTTCATGATCTTGTCTGTGATTTGAAAAATCCACGTTTTGTCAATTATAACCCACGTGGATTGTTCTTGTCTCGTTTTAATACTGAAAGGAGCCGTCCTGTTTTAATTTACAATACGCAGGATCTGTCCTGTCTTTGATTTAGTTTATAAAAGATTCGTCCTCGCATTAAAAGATCCTCGTCACTTTATGAGGCGGATCTGTCCTGTATGTAATGTGAATACCAAGATCCGTCCTTTCTGTAAAAATGTTGGCTCTCTTAAGAAGGGTCCTGTAACATTTTTACATTGAAAGATCTTTCCTTTCTCTTACAGAAGCTATCCTGTATTAAATTATAATGGTGAATCATTCCTGCCTTTAACGGCGTCAAAATGCAGGACGGGATCTTTCATTATAAAACTAATGCCCCCCCCCCACCTCGAGAAATCCACCGTTATATATTACTGTTTATATATATATATATATATATATATATATAAAAAAGTTGGGACAGGAAGGCTCTTCCACGTTATAGTAAAACAGGACAAATCCACCGTTACGTTTTTTTTGCCACAGGGATTATAGATAATGGGAAGAAGAAGAAGGGAGACTATTGAGGAATTTGGTAGGGAGTGTGCACAGTGGTGAGAAAGTGGCTCCGCCCACGCCTAAGGCTTTCTACCTGAAACAGCCACGTGCCAACAGGGTTATGACGTCACATCCTGTGGCTCAAAGTCCTTATAGCTTTTCTCAGGATTACATTTCAGTCATGTCTATAGTTTATTTATCTAAACTTTTTTTTTTAAAATTATTTTTTGATATACAGGGTGGACCGGAAAAACTTGTCACCAATTTTCAAAGAGCGATTCCTTATGAACGCTTAAGTTCGACTAAAACAAAAATTATTAGCCTTACTCAGGGTGTGCTTGTGCGATCAGGACTAAATGTTGGGAATACATTTGGAAGTCTTCCCATGTGGTCCCACAAAATTTTGAACCGTTTTTGCCAAAAGGGGGCGCCATAATCGAAACGAATCTGTTTTTACATATTAAACCGATTACTCAGGAACTGCTGATCCGATTGGAACTAAACTTTGGGGGTCAACCTGAAATTTGTCTCCCGTGATTCCACAAAATTTTAAAACGTTTTTGTCAAAAGAAGGCATCATAATCAAGACATAACTGTTTTGTCTTATCGTATTGGTCTGTTTTTTAATCGTTTAAACAATTCTATATTGTCTTTTAATAAAAATTTATAAATGAATGTAATTTGTCATAATTTATTTAATTGTAAAAATATTTTATTATAATATAAATTTTAAAATGTGAGTTTAATGCATAATACATTTAAACATTAGAAAATATAAATATAAGATTTTGATACTTATAATATATAACGTAAAAATATTTTATAATAATTTTATAATATATTGATTGCATTTGTACCGTTTTCATTTTGTATTATATTTGTCATGTTTTAGATTTTATAATATAAGATAAATATAATTTATATTTATAATAGAGTAGTATTCTATTAAATATTATAAAAATTTTAATAATCAGTGAAATATTATAAAAGTTTATATTTTATGTCATTTTTACAAAAAATTTTAAAACTGTGTTATTAAAATATTAAAATATCAAAGTTTCAAATGAATTGCAATTTATAATATATAAACAATTGAAAATATTGAAATATACAATGAAAAATCAAAATTATATAAATATAATGCAGTATTTAAAATTTATAAAAATTATTTCTATATAAAATATTGGATTGTAATAAAAGATAAGTGATTGAGCGATTTTTATAATATTGTAACATTATCGTCTGTTATCATTAGTTTCTTATCAATTATTAAATAACTCTTACAAGTGTGTGCGAGCTAATTTTAGAAGCGGGAAGTTGAAAATTTAAAATTACATCAGCTGAAGGTGAAAAGAAGAATGGCAGCGCGGTTCACTTTTAAACATGAAAATAAAAACCACTCGTTGTAAGAAGCACAAAAAACAAACAAGTAAAAATTGTGAAGAAAAAAAAGTGTTTGAAAGTTAAAGGTCTTTGCACTTGTTTTAAAAAACCCCAAGGCGTACATACTTTTTTGGTACTTTACGAATTTTTTTATTAACTATTTATAGTAAAAGGGAAGTTAACATGCAAAAAAAAATTAATACTTGTTTGTTAGACATTTTCAAGGAGATACTTGAGTCACGTGATATACGATATTATAGTACAAGTTTTTTTTTGGTACAATTAGAGGAGAAAACATTGTGATGATAAATTAAACTGATAAAAGTACCATCATGTCAATTAAATGATAGAGTAGTGCATTGAGTTTTTTTTGTATATGTACAGGGTGATCCAAAAACGCGTTTGTTTGTATTTTTATATTACGTTTGAATTATTAATTTTTTAATAATTTATTTATTTTTATTATTTAACACGCTTCAAACGTTAAATCCACGATAATTAATAAATATTATACAGGGTGATCCAATACTGCGTTAATAGTTTTGTATTATATTTTAATACAGTAAATATCAATTCAAATAATATATTTTTTTATATCCAGTTGATTTCTACATCAAATGTATTACCAATTTATGACTTTAAAAGAAATACTATACAGGGTGATCCATTTATGCTCAGTTATATTTCAATAATCATCATATTTTTTCAAACAATATGTATATGTATAATTATTCATAGTATTTTTTATATGAACACTATGATTTTAAAACTGAATACAGGGTGATCCAAAAATATAACATTTTATAAACAAACAAAAAAACAAACACTGATGTTAAATCATGTCTTTTTAGGAGTGCAAAAAAAAGTAATCACGTGATTTTTTTTTGTATACGGTTGTTTATGTTATAAGGTGTTTGTTTTTTTGTGTTTTTATTTAGTGAACAGTGTTTAAGTTAAACTTGTCAAGAGTGGAATATAAAGTGGGATTCTGTTTATTTATTGTTTATTTTTAAAAAATAAAAGTGGGATAAATATAAATACAGTATAAAGGTGAACAACCTTAAACAACGTAAATAGTTTTTTCTATAAATTAACTTAAAACAATTTATGAAAAAATAATTATAAAAAGTGTTATATTTATAAAATTTAATATAAAAACCTTACATTTCATGAAAACATTAAGTTCACAGGTATAAAACATAAATTTATCATCAGAATGATAAATTATTACATGATTTATATGTATATATATATTTATAAATAACATCGTACATGTCATATTAAACAAAAGAACATTAGTATTAAAAAAACATGAAGAATTATGGGTAAAAAAATATTGCCTTATAAGCACTTCATTGATGGCACCCTGGGTCGTGCGATTACGATTCGGGGGTTGTACACACTTTGGGTGATGTATTTTTTGTATGGGATGCGTGGGTGTTATGACCTCCATTTTGTTTCCTCTTGATCCCACGTGACCTTGGTGAATTTTCCTGCCAAAATGTTTTAATATCGGGAGAAAAGTTATAGTGAAGTGGTTGTTTTTTCTTCATAATGTTTCTGAAAAGTGGCCATTTTTTTTTGTGCGTAAATTGATATTTTTTCGATTTATTATTTAAAATGAAAAGGATTGTTCGTATGTGAAATCGCGTTAAACGAGGGTTCGTATTTTTTTTTAAATTTAAAAATATATGAGATGAATGCAAACATTCATAAAATGAAATAAGCTTTGAAGTTAATAAGAAAAAGTTCTCACAGAAAAAAATATCTCGAAATATCGATTTAGTATCGAATTATCGATTGTTGCATATTTTGCTTTTTCAAAGTTATTCATTGGAAAGAATTTTTTTGCAAAAAAAAATTAATATTTTTAAAAATGTCAATTTTGATTTGTTGAAAATTATGGAAATATCGATATATTATCGAATTATCGATGATTATTTTAAAAATTTTTCTTATGTAGTTATTGTGTTTTTTTGGGAGGTGGGGGTGTTATTGAAAAATTTAGTTTTTTCTTCGCAAAATGGTGGAGTAATATTAAAAAAAAAAAATTTTATTTCATAAAAATGCATTTTGAAAATATCGATTTATTATCGATAAATGCTTGTTTAATTTACAGAATTATAGTCATTAAAAGGTTTCCTTTTTTTAAAAAAATAAATTGTAATGTTTTGTTTAAAAAAAATAATAGTCGTCTCAAGCTATTGGTTTTTTCATTGAATTCAAAAAGATTTTATTTAAAATATACAGGGTGTTCCAAAAAAATGTATCAAATTCATAAAATGTAGTTAAAAGTTGTTGAACTTGATAAACAAATCAAAGATAATATCAATTATGGGAATATCGATCACTTTAATTTTCGTTTTATTCATAGAAATATGTTGATGAATAAAAATTACTCGATTTTTGAAACATCGATTTTTTTTTCCCTCGAAAAATTCCTAATATCAAAAACGTTTAAAAATTTAAAATAAATTGGTAATTTTAACGTTTAGGTACTTTCATCTACTGTTTAGTCCAATGTACCAAAAGGCATAAAACAAGAATCGCATAAAAGTCCTTCGCATAAATAAAAAATAAGGGTGTTCCAAAAAAAAAGTGGTGAGTAAAAATATTCATGAATGACGTTAACACGTTCCAAAGCGAATATCAAAACCGTTTTAATTACAAACATGTTTGGACATCCTCATTCATCGCTTAACGTTGGTTCCAATGCAAACGACTTGTGACATTTCTCGATTTGGACATCACATACAATTGCTATTAAGTAATGTTTTTTAATAGGCTACTAACGTTTACAAGGTGTGGTACTCGGCTCACGATGTCATTGGCTAAGTTCACTACGTCACGTGGTACCAGATGATTTAATGACATTGCAAAACCGCCATGTTTGTTTATTCACGACTTTTAAAAGAAAAGTTTTTGTTTCTAGGCCAAGAAATTTTTATTTTATTTTATTTATTTTTTTTTTTTTGGTCACGTGTTGTCGCGATTAATCCAATCACCTGTCAATCATCACTTTTCATTCTTATCTAAATGGATCTCGATAACAAGACATTTCGCTGGACTTTGACATTCGTAAATGAAAAGGGAAAGTCTTTTGAGTCTCTCCTTTTTATTATCTTGAAGTGTTTCAAGGATGATTTCTGGTTTACACTACAAGGAGTAGACAATCGATGTGTAGAAATTTTCACTATTTCCTAGTTTGGTAAAGAATCCTACAATTTGGCAGTATTAAGAGTTTTTTTGTAAATTTGGAATGTTTTGACGATTTGTAGAAGCATAAAGAAGTTTTAAGCAATTTTAAGACTTTTTGTCGATTTTTGAAGCACTTCAAAGGTTGGGGGACCATTTTATTTTGAAAGTCAAAGAAAAGTCTCAGTTTGAACATTTTGTCAATTTATCCAGGTATGCTAATAACGTTTAAGACTTTTCGTCGATTTTTTGTTTGTGTAAGATTTGATTTGTGGACCAAGTTAAAACTTTTTGTCAATTATTAATTTTTCATGTCGTGGGAGCAATTTTTGTTATTTTAATGTTGAAAAATTAAGACCACCGTTTTAGACCATTTTTTAAAATCCTCAAGTTTAGGCGAATCAAGGAATTTCGATTTTTTAAGACTTTTTGTCGATTTTTATGTCCATTATTTGGGCACATTTTAGGATAAAATCCTATTTTTTGGCAATTTTTTTGGAAAAATCAAGATTTCAGCATTTTAGACCGTCTTGACATTTTTAGGTGGATCAAGGAATTTAGACCTATTAGAACTCTTATTTTAATGCCGACTATTTGAGCGCATTCTAGGATAAGATGTTTTGGCAATTTTGAAAATAAATGAATTTTGAGCATTTTGTAGATTTCTTCTTTGGTAGCCTATAACTAGAAATTTTGAGTGCACGGTTTAGGATTTTTGGTCGATTTTTTTTTACTCAAATCTTAGATTTGGTTTGTAGCCAATTTTAGAACTTTTTTGTCAACTTTTATCTCGATGGTTTGAGAACATTTCAAGCTATTTAGTTAATTTTTGGAAAAACCGAAATTTTAGCATTTTAGGCCATCTTGACAATTTTGTAGGTGATTCAAAGAATTTCGATTTTTTAGGAATTTCTATCGATTTTCATGTTGACCATTTGGGCTCAATTTAATAACTTTTGGCAATTTTGAAAAATAAGTCGACGTTTAAGCATTTTGGCAATTTTTTTTAGGTAAATCAAGAAAATTGTGAACGATTAAGTACTGTAAGACTTTTTGTCGATTTTTTTTGGACAAATCTTAAGATTTGTTTTTTTTTGTCAATTTTCGACGCATTTGACGCATATTGATGGTTTAGGAATATTCTAGGATCATGGGGGGAAAATCATGCTTTGTTTATTTTTGGAATTTTTGCCGAATATGTCTAGGACTTGAATCTAACAATGAATTTAAAACTTTTCAGTACTTTTTGGTCGATTTTTTGAGGCAAATCGAGGCTTTGTGTGTGAGCCATTTTAGAACTTTGTCGATATTTGAATCCAATTCAGGAATTTTAGGTTGTTTTTCGATAGTTTTTTAAACAAATCAAATTGTTTTAAGCATTCTTTAGGACTTTCAATCAATTTAGGTGAATCAAGGAATTCTTACCGTTTAGGGTTTCTTGTCAATTTTTAGGCAAATGAAGGATTTTGGAAATAGGTCATTATGGGACTTTCCATTTTAGGAATTTTTATGTCAGAGCCTTCTGACATAGGCAATTTTTTGGTGTGGCAATTTGAGCAATTTTTGTGGAAAACTGTACGTCAACTTCTCGCTCAATGTAAGCTGGTTGGCAAGATGCTGAAGTTAGTGGCGGATTTAGAGCCGACTTTTGGGGGGGAGAGTTTACTTGAAATTTCATGACGAATATGTCTAAAAATTACATCTTTTTCTTGGCAAACCTAAATATGCACAATTTAGCCATTTTTGCCATTTTTTTCAATGAAAACGTTTTTTTTGAAATAAACATGTTTTTTTTTTTTGGGAGGGGGGAGGTTAGCCCGCTCCCACCTCGTAAATTTTCCAGTGGTAACAGTTGTCCACAAATTGCATGACCAAAAAAATTGCTTGTGCCAGATGACCTTTAAGCCATTTTGTCAATAGTTTTAACACTTTAGGAAATTAAAGATTTTGACAATATTTTTAGGTAAAGCAAACAATGTTTAACTTTTTTGGTTGATCAATTTAGGTAAATCAATAATTTTATACATTTAGGACTTTTTCGTCGATTATTTTTAAGCAGATCAAGGTATTTAGGTTCAGGCCATTTTTTGGACTTTTTGTCAATTTTTTAAACATACCCAGGAATTTCGATCAATTTCAGAATTTTTGACGATATTTAAATGGAACTTTGAGGTCAATTCACGAAAAGTTATTCTGACGAATTTTCAAAGGAAACACGTGATTGAACAATGTTTGCTTTGTTAGAAACGCATGTGGATGGAACGCATGTGACTGTAGCACATGTGAATGTTCAAATTCATTGAATTCTGGGTCAATGAGTTTTAATTTTAGAAATTTTACATATGTGACGATTTTCTTAGCAAATACCTCGTTATAACCAGAAGATCTTCCCATTCTTCGTTATAACGTCCAGAAATGGGTTCCGGAAATACAATTGACTAGTCAAACATTAGGATTTTAATACCGAACAAATTCCTTGGTTAACGCGATTTCAAACAACGTTCGTTGTTCACCAAACGATATTTCAATTTTAGTTATAAATATATTTATAAATATAACCTAGTCAATAATGAAGGTAGAAACCCACGTATTATACGAGATGCTGATCAGCCAATGGCACTAGAGGTGACAACCACGCATTACTTGTTGTCATGGAAACACTCGTGTGAGAAGCGCAGCCCGGATTGTCAAGTAGATAATAACACAAATGTAAACGATAATAAATTAGCTTAAATTATAACAATGATCTTCCCGTGCTACAGCACGAGTTACCTACTAGTTTCGAAATAAATTTATTGGTTGTTTTACAAACAAATGTAAAATGTGAAGAAAAAAAAGTTGTTATAAAAACGATTCATTTCTAGTTTTTATAACCAGATGGTTATAAAACGGAAGTGGCGTTGGTTTTGAAAGGGAAGTGAAATGGTTGCCAAGTTCGGTCATTCACACTTTATTTTCTTCGTTTTTGTGACCATGACCCTACCATACTCCTACGCAAGATAAATGAGATTTTTCGCTTTGTTTCGAGCAATCGTTGTTCACACCATTGGTGGTGGTGCTAGGAGGAGTAAGTCTGGGCGCAGATGGGTTTTATTTGGATCCCAAGTTTTTCTTCCATTGGAAGAGATGATAATTATACAGGGTGAAACACACTCACAAAAGTAGTTGTTTTGTGTTGTACGTTGAAATTGGAAATGTGCAGCGTGAAACAAAAGTGTTTTAGATGTTTTATGTATATTAAATATGAGATCAACTTTTAAAAGTAGAAAAAAATAAATATAATTCGCGTTATACGAGGAATTGTTATTATATGAGAAGTGGGTTGTACGACGAGGGTTTGATTTAAATTTTATAGAAATTATGATTAAACTTAAAAAACAAACAATATACGAGAAATTTTAATACGTAGTCGCGTTATTACGAGGACTGAAAAAAAATGTGTAAAAGATGTTATATTTTATGGTATATGAGAATTATTCATCATAAAGTTTTTTAATACTGATGACAGAAAAAAATTGAAATCGTGTTATACGAGGAATTGAAATACAAAATCGCGTCATAAGAGAAATTGATATACAAAGTCTTGTTTTCCAAGTCGAATGAAACAAAACTGTATATGGAGTATTTTATTCATAGTGCTCTATATGGAATTCATTATATTTTATTTCAACACCATTAATTGAAACAGCGTTAAACGAGGAATTGTAATCCAGCGTAAAACGAGGTAATTCTGTTGACGTAACAAAACGTATTAATGATATACAAAATAAATAACAGCACACTCCTTGTTAAAAAAAAAACATTGACAAAATGTACTTGATGAAATAAATTTATTCATTAAAAAAAAATGTACAGGGTGACACAAAAAATGCAGGCTGTAACATTAAGATACGATCGAATCTATTTTTTAAAAACTTTTTGCAACATAATTTTTTTGTTAACATTCAGTGTCCTTAAATGAGTCATATGTTCATTTTTTTGTATATAAAAAACCCACTTTAATTTATATGCCAGACATTTAGGATTTTTTCATATATAAATAGCACTTTACCCACTTTTAAAGGTGATAAAGAAAACGCTGAAAATGTGTTAAGTCGTTAATGTAACAGACATTCTGCCAGATTTTTATTAAGCCAACAGTTGCCCTTGATCTTGGCAAGCTGAAAGTTTGGCACTGTTAAATGATAAGACTGTTTAAAAAAAAAGGGTTTTTTTATACATCACACTCTAGAATAGTAACATAATAAAATAGTAACCTTATTATATTAAAAAAAAGTATCTTAACCAATAAATCTGGTTATCTGGTTGAGTAAACGTTTGTTGATCGCACAATGACGTCATCGTAATGTAGAGGGCGTGAGAAACAGTTGTTGCAAATTTGAATAACGTGTTAGTAATACGGAACTCCTGGTAGCTACGTTTCAAACTTTTTTGACAGGATAATTATTTTATATTTTTTTTATAGGAAAACTTTTTTTAAGACTTGTTTAGAATGCTAATGCAGCATTTTGAACACAAAACCTTTTGACAATTTGATTGGTTGGCCACACCAAGAATGTGCCATAGTTTCTTGATGTAGAAATTAGTCATTAAGTACAATTATTCGACTGTGATTGGAGGATTAGAAAATGTAAAAGAGTGTAATGAGGTAAAAGATGGGATGTAAACGAAATGGGGGTTTTTTTTTTTAAATCCATCTTTAATATTAATTTCCATTATGTGATTTATAGTCAATTTTTGGGCAAACACATGTGAAGTATGTAACAATTTTTTTATAATTTGCTTATTTTAAATCATTATTTCTATAGTTTATGCAGTTCTATATAATTTACATTAATATTTTTTTGAAAAATAACGTGTTTTTTAGCTGCCATTAATTAATTTTTAGATTGTATTTATTTTATAAATAAAATTAATTAAACAAAAGATCTTTATAATATATCCATAGTTAAAGATATCCATAATAGCAATCATTGTTAAGGAATCTCCATAGCAACCATTATTGAAGAATCTCTATAGCAACTGTTAAGGAAGCTTTATAGCAACTATCTTCATAAACACCGTTATTAATAAAAATCTTCCCATAGCAACCATTGTTAAGGAATTTCCATAGCAACCATTGTTAAGGAATCTCCATAGTAACCATCGTCTATTAAGGAAATCTTCATGAACAGTTATCAAAGAATCTTCCCATTTCAACCAGGTTAAGAAATTTCCATAGCAACCGTTGTTAGGAAATCTTCATAGCAACGGTTGTTGATTGGTTACTATGGACGCGAGTATCCAACGGTTTCTATGGCAACGAGTGTTGGTTCACGTGACTATCATATCACTGCTTTTGCTATGACATGAGAATTTGTTGATGCATTTCCATAGCAACTGGTTCTATGGTAACAATGGCTGACGCGTTTCTATGGCAACCGCCTCTCCAAAGACAGCTGGATCTGTAACACCAATACTGTGTACTGTACTAATAAAAGAACATAAAAAGCGTTTTTAAATATGTTTTCTATTAAAACCAAGATTTATTTTCATATTTACTTACCCACATGTTTATTACATAACCAACTGTACATAAACACATGTGGTGTTTGTTTTTTCCTCTCAATCGGTTCGTTCTTCAGCATTTTCTTTTTCCGTTTTGTATGAAAGTTTGAAAATCTGTTTGACGTTGGTCAAGGCTGAGGTGATAAATTCAGCAACATTTGCCAAACAACTTAGAAAATTGTAGAGTCGAAAAATTTTTTGACATGTAAACTTGAGAATCTTCATCCTTGAATGTTTGCAGTGGAAAGAGTCGGATAAAAAAAACTTTTGGCATCAAATTTCATTTTAAAAAAAAAAGTAGTTTTTTGATGGTCAATTGTTTCATTGTAATGCGAGTAGTAAATATAGTTTGATATCAAGATGGTCGTGTTTTTCATTAAAAAAAGTGTTTTTATTACTGGTTTAGCATTTAGCTCTGACTTTATATCGATTACATGAAACGATTGGTTACGAAACATGTTTTTTTCATCACCCTGTATTGTTGTTGTAATTAAGACCATTTATGTTTAAAATACATGTTATAATTGATATAATGTAAAAAACGTATTTCACTTAAAATATTTGTTATACCGTAGAACGATGTTTGATAAAATGACATTTTTAGGAATTTTTATAATTTTAGTTATTACATCTATTAGTTTAATATTGAGTGAGGTTATAATTTAATATACAGTGTGTCTGTGTAATAATTATTTTGATTCTGGGATTGAAAGTTTTGAAATTAGGGTGATCCAAATAATAGGATTTTTCAATGAATTCGGTTTAATTTCTTGAAATCGCGTTATTTCAACTATCAAATACATCGCATATATTATCCAGAAAATGCTTATATTAACTGATGATATACAACTATATATTGAGAATCTACAGTTATAATATAATGCTTATATTACGTTTAGTTTATAAGTTATATTGCATCAAAATAGACCGTTTAATCAACTTTAGTTTTTTTGATGAAAATCAGATTTTGACTAATGTTATTATAGAACTAAATAATAGTATGCAGGTAAAATGTATTACTTGTTATACAATTATATACAGGGTGTATGTACATAAAATATTGTTTATTTAATTTAAATAGCTTTAAAGAAAAGGTGGACCAAATAAAATGCAGTATCTTCAATTTTGCAGATATTATTGATTTTTAGTAATGATTTTATCGTTTTTTAATTGGTCGTATCATATAGAAAGTTTTAATTATACTTTGGTTCATGGTACAAAAATCTATACACATAGTGTATGTAACTAAAAACTTCCGGCTTAATGATGATTAGTTTCAAAGTTAGACTGGATCGAAAATGATGATTTGTTTAAAAAGTTTGCTTTTTGGGGAAAATCACAGTTTGTCTAATATTATTATAAAACTTATTAATATTATGTACTTTATATTCACTATTGTTATACAACTATATACAGGGTGTATGTTGAATCAAAAAAATGGAATATTTTTAATTTTCCAGACATTTTTATTTTTGTTGACGATTTTATCGTTTTTAATTAGTCATATCATACATAAGAAGTATTAATTATATTTAGTTAGTATTACATAAATATACACATTTATCATAGTGTATATATAAATATATAAAAATACATGCTTTATTATGATTATTTGTAAAATTAGAATTGATCGAAAATGAACATTTGTTTAAAAAGTTTTGTTTATTTTTGATGAAAATCACAATTTTGTGCAATGGTATCATAAAAAATAGTAATTTACTGTATACAGAGTGTATGTACGTAAAAATCAATTTTGTTCATTATAATTAGTTTGAAATTATTGAACCAAAAAATGAGGGGTGGGGAATATATTCGATTTTCCAGAAATTTGGCTTTTTTGTTAACGATTTTATCGTTTTTAATTAGTCATAGCATAGGAAGTATTAATCATATGTAGTTTATATTACCTAAATATACAAATACATAAAAATTGTGTATGTGAATAATAAAATATTTTTTATAATGCGATTAATTTAAAAGTTAGGGTGGATCGAAAATGAAGATTTGTTAAAAAGTTTGGATTTTGATGAAAATCAGATTTTTGACTAATATTATTGTAGAACTTATTCACAGTAGTAGTTGATATATATTATTGTTATACAATTGTATACAGGGTGTATGCATAATCAAAATTATTTTTGTTTAGTATAATTAGTTTGAAAGATATATTAGATCTAATAATGGAATATCTTCAATTTTCAAGAAATTTGCCTTTTTAACGATTTTACCGTTTCTAAATTAGTCATATCATAGGAAATATTAACTATATTCAGCTCATATTACATAAGTATATAAATACATATAAATTGTGTATGTAATTAATAAAATTCATTTTATAATACAATTAATTTCAAAGTTAGGGTGGATCGAAAATGTTAAAAACTTTGGATTTTGATGAAAATCACACATTTGGACTAATGTTACTATAGAACTTATTCATAATATGTAGTTATTATTTACTACTGTTATACAGCTATATACAGGGTGTATGTAGGTAAACCCATTTTTGTTTAGTTTAATTTATTTAAAAGATATATTGGATCAAATAATGGATAGATTGGATCGAATATATCTTCAATTTTCAAGAAATTTGCCTTTTTGTTAACGAATTCACCGTTTTAATTAGTCATATGATAGAACGTATTAATTATAT